>CM067322.1:54956356-55061227 GCA_034231615.1 Meghimatium bilineatum
AAATCCTTGAATAGTTCCTCTACATCCGTTCGAGGACAGATCATATGGTACAGCTCATAGAACTTGTCAAATGTGAATAAAGCAGGATCTATCTCATCACCCTAGGAGCATAATAGTTTCAGTATTAAATACCCATGTAAGTCTCTGAGAAAGACAAAACTTCTTTATCTTTACAAAACACAAAGATTTGGCTGAGACACATATCCTAAAATAAATTAAAATTACAGAAACCACTACTCTGCGTCAACCAGGCCTGTTTTAATCACTTTTAAATTTTGTTAAATTTTACATTTTTCAATCACTGTAAAATTAAAATTACTTTACAATGTAATGAAATTTACATTTTAAAAGTTAAACTTTAGGAATACAAGATAAAAATAAACTTTTCATCAAGTCTGTAGAAGGGGGGTGGAGGGATGTATGTGTGTTTTAGGGGTTCAAACCCTTCCATTTTGGAAATTAGAGTTTGACATTTAGTACATTTAGTACTTGACAGCAAGGCAATGTTACACAAATCATACAGAGTTTCCACATTTCAATGTATCAGCATCTGATTTAGAATACAACTGTTATTAAGTTTGTATAGCTTGTTTTCTTTACTATGTGATATTGTGTTGTTTCATCATTTCTCTGTATCTTTTTCACATGTATTTTGGTGCATATTTGTATATTTCCTGTTTGTATCACTTCTGACCTAGTTTCAACCATTCCAGTCATCTCCACATTTTGCTAGATCATGTGAATGTCAGTTGTGTCATTTCTGCTCAATTTTTTTTAAATGTATATTACATTGCTTGATAAAGGCCTTTTGGCCAAAATGTCAATTTGTGTGTGTAATTATGTGTGTTTCCAGTGATTAGCAAATCTTTATTACCCTGTTTCAAGCTTTACTTGTTTTCTTTACTAAGTATTTGTTTCATACATATCCCATTTAAAAATCCATAACCCATCATGGTCACAAACTATTTTCCATATAAAATATGGGCGCATTTCACATCAAGTAACTGTTGTGACCTTTGGCCTGGATTCACGGGGTTTCCTAACCTTTGACGGAAGTTGGTTGTGGAATGTGATCTCGAGGTGAAGTGTTGGGCGGGTAGTTGGGTAAGATGGTGGTTAGGTGAAAAAGAAAAAAAAGGGAAAAAAAAGAAGAAAAAAATGGGGGAGGGGTTAGGGTTAGGGTTAGCGATTAGGGTTAGCGATAGGTTAGGGTTAGGGTTAGCGATTAGGGTTAGGGTTAGCGATTAGGGTTAGGGTTAGGGTTAGGGTTAGCGATTAGGGTTAGGGTTAGGGTTAGCGATTAGGGTTAGGGTAGGGTTAGGGTTAGGGTTAGCGATTAGGGTTAGCGAAGCCCACCTCCTTATATTACATTCGGCAAAATAATTCATTTGAAATAAGTGCATATTTGGTGCCTGTTTATGCTATCATTATCAATACACATTGATAGAGACAGATAGCATAATTGACGGATTCAATGGTTACAACGGATTTGGCAGAAGTCGGTAGATATTTTCTTGGAGTTCTTGTGTGAAATAAAGCATGGATTTATCAGCCAAGATGAATGAGGTACGTATTTAATCTAATTAACAATGTTTATATTTTGGACTAAAAGACTATGGATTTTGCCGTATTCCGCGTAAAACGAATGAAATGGTTGGCTCTATCATTCACAAAGCCACGTCGCGCGCAAAAACTTTTTGCTTCCGCGGTGTGACGTCACGGCATCCATTAATTTCATTGGCAGTGCGCGGAAATCCATGACGTCTGGTAGTCCGGAATATAAACATTGCGCTATTTATAGCACAGTGGTTACTTGAACAAAAAATTTACCAAATATGTCCTTTCAGATGGCACATTTCGGACAGCAGTATGGGCAGCAACAAAAACGTGCAAATTAAACCTGAAAACAATTTTTTGGCATGCAGTCCTGAATTTTATGCAATCAGTGTTGAATTTCATGCCCTGCGTACTTTCTCACATGTGTGGCCATGTACCAACACATCTTAGGGAAAAATATTGGGTGTAGAGGTAACTGCATCGGATGTGAGAGGGTTGTTCAATATGTTTCACGACTGTTTTTATTTTCTGGAGACCACTATAGTAACAGATTGAATGGTCTACCACAACAGGGTTCATCTTAAAAGAATCGGTATACCATGTTGAATCAGGAATACTACGCAAATGTTGTAGATCTACTTAAGACTGATCTCTCCAAAAGCTGATTACAGCATTTCAAGTTTCAAAATCAGTTTTTCCAAAATGAAAGCAGAAATTAATGCACACAAATTTGTGAAGATTATCGTGCATTTTTTTTAATGCAACAAGAGAAACTAGGTCACTTTCAATTATAGGATCCCACATAGCGCAAGTGCATAGTTAATACTTCTGGTTGTGTACTTATATTAGACATGCATATGATAAATAGCAATGATCTATATACTATTATAATCCAGGGAGAAAAAAAAATATCCAGAAACTGATTGAACAGCTCTTGTATCAATAGTCCTATAGCGATCTATTATCAGATATGCGAGTAAGAGCACAAAATTGTGATTCAACCATTTTGTATGTCTGATCATAATTATCTTTATTTACCTCTGTTCTTTCCATCTTCTACTGTTATCTGCAGGAGGATTTTTAAAAAGAAATAATTTCTGATTCCATGTTGAAAACTATGTTCAAACGTTTTTGCCATTTCACTATTAAAAGTACTTTTTGTTGAAAGTATGGATCTCTATTTTACTTCCTATGTACATATTGTTTATATTATCTGTGGGAAATGTGTAGAATGTATTTATAACACTTGGTAAAGAAATAGTACCGGGTAGTAATATATTTATTCCACATGAAAACAGTCACACTAGATGAAGAAATGTTAGAAAATGTACTTACCTTCCCGCTAGGAAGACCTAAATCTTTTAAACTGGACATGACCATTCTCTCTGTCTTGCCAGATGCAAATGTTCTAGTAATACTGAAATATATCAAGAATAGAAACAATTGTTGATTGAAGGCAAGCATTTTTAGAGACCTATATCTTAATAACAGACTCTCCCCTATATACAGGTTATATGTGACAGCTGCTTATTAATTTAAGTGTGAAAATACACAATCCAATCTCTCTTGGACTACAACTTCACTGGTTTATAATTCACATAACTTTTTCTTCTGCATTCATTATCAATCGCTTGCAAACAGCAGGATGTTGTCTGAAGAATGTGTTGTGTTATAATTCATAGTTTATATATTGGCTATATTTATGTGTATGTATGTAAATATATATATATATATATATATATATAGTGTAGGTCTGAATAAAAAGGATTATTAGTTTGAAATAATGTTTCATTTTGCGAGACGAGTGTATATAAAGATTTTTATGTCTCCTCCATAATAAAGAAGCATTATGCATGCGTGCGTGCGTGCGTGTGTGTGTGTGTGTGTGTGTGTATATATCACAGTAAAAAGGTTAAATCATAACTGTAGTGTGGGGACATTTTATTGTTGAATTTTGTTCCCCTAACCAATATTTCCACTGCATTCCCGTGTTCAAGAATTTGAATGTATTCTTAATGTATACTCTAATTTATGAATTTACAAGCATAATGCTTCTTTATTATGGAGGAGACATAAAAATCTTTATATACACTCGTCTCGCAAAATGAACCATTATTTCAAACTAATAATCCTTTTTATTCAGACCTAATGTTTTTCCAATCAGTAATATGCTTGTCAGCATATTTGTCTCATCACACATATGTTGTATAATAGTTTCATATGATACATGTGATAGTATCAAAGATTCTAAAATGTTTGCAAGATCAATTTTATGAATTATTACATCATTAGTGCTGGAAAATGAAAATGTGGACCTCACCTTATCACGTCTCCACGAAATTGTAATGTGCATTGCAATTTATACTATATTTTTCAAATATAGTATTTTCCAAACCTAGCATCACAATGAAAATTACCACTTTCTAAATCACTTACTGAATAGATAAATTAATGCTAGAATTATCAGAAAAACTTTCTCCCAAATGTTATAAATTTCAGATTCATTGAATCTAGGCTTCGCCATAGGTGTAGGTCAAGATAAAATGGCTACACTAAGAAAGCTCCGTTGCGCCAACACATAGAAATTAGGCTTACAAACGTGAGCAAATACTGAATCTCAATTGCTAGATAACCCTCTAGACAGCTTGAATCTAACAAAATCTCACAGCCATGATGGATGTATCTTTAGTACATCCTAGCACTGCCCTCATAGTACTCATTTTGGATTCTTTCCAACTTATACACTTGTGTCTGCGAAAGTTAGAGCAGACCAAGGTCATAATTGATGACAGATGACGTTAATGTTTGCGACAGTAGATCTACCATTGTTGCATTCTGCAGCAGCCATGATCTTGATAGCATTGATTCATCTCTTTGCACGCCCATGTGTTGCCGGGGCCCGAAAGGGGAGCACAGAATATCAACACTAATTACCTTCCACGCATGTCGTAAAAGGCGACTAAGGAGGTTATGGGATGGAGTTGGCTGTCCCATCCCATATAGGGTCAGTGACCCAAAGCCATGCTGAAGTCGGTTGTGTCAGGCCGAAAGGCGCAGATATCACAGCAATGCTGTAAACCATGACACAACGCATTCCGTTCTCCGGACTACATCCTGCTAATCTGCAGGAGTTTGAGAACGAACGCAGAAGAAGAAGAAGAATCTCTTTGCATTTTGAAGTAAATTGAAATTGGTAGCGTATCATATTCCGTAGGATATAGCCATCAACCGAGCTTATTTTGGCTGCAGCAATCTTTTTTTGGTCTGAAGTTATTTTTAAAATGTTTTTTTTTTGGCTGTAGTATGTTGAAGTAACACGACGCTAAAGCTATTCAACTCCTGGATTGGCCCAGTATTAACGTATGGAAGTTAGAGCTGGAAATCAACTCAAGCAACAGACCAAAAATTAAACAGCTTCGAAAACAAATTTCTCCATAAACTAATGAGCATAACATGGAGCATTTCATTACAAATCGTGATTTAAGAAACATAACATGTCAAGAATATCTTTCTAACATCATAAGAAAACCAGATGGAAATACCTGGGTCACGTTCTATGACTAAACCAACAAACTCTTATGTAGACACCTGAGGGTAAAAGGAAACGAGGAAGACCTAATGCAACCCTAAAAAACACTATACTTAAAGAAGGGGAAATAACAGGCAGAAAGACCATACAAGAAATAAAACTGCAGGCAGTGGACCGCAACACATGGAGAATCAAAACCTCTGCCCTATGTGCCGCCTGCAACACAAAAGGAACAAACTAACAAAACCTCTGCCGCATGTGCCGCCTGCAGCATGAAAAGAACAAACTAACTATAATGCTGAAGTACTTAGTCAATATGTTTGCTGAATGAGAGATTTCTGTCAAAGTTATCCCTAGATATTTTAAGTCATGTTCCCTAACGATGGTTTGGAAAAATAAACAAAGCATGGAATGAACTGTTCATGCCACCTAATAGTTGCTGCAGCTTAGTATAGTTATCTTCATTCCCGACAGCAGATTGCTGCCATGGGACATACCGTAAGATGATGAACCCAATACAAAGGACAGTTGGCATTGTGTCTGTGACTAACTTTGTATTCAGGGAGAACTAAATGATCTTTGACTTTGAAGGATTAACAATAGCATTATTGGCAATGCACCATAATGACAATTTATCTAATTTGTTCTGTACATCAGCTCTGACTCTGTATAGGTTGTATAGCAGAATGTCATCAGTGTATGTGAAAAATGTACCTGGTCCTGAGGTTTTAAAATGTGCAAGTTTGCAATTTTGAACATTTACACATTGAAATGCACAGGAGACAATGGAGATTCCAGTGGCTAAAAAGTGTGATTGTTTTTATCTCTGATGTGCAGGATCTGCACCATAGAGCTATTTTTCTATACAAGAGCATGTTTGCTATCCAGCGGATAATTTGTATGTTAATGTTCAACTCCCTTAATAAGTTGACAAGATGGCTGTACCTGACTTTTATTTTTACTTTTTGTTAGATGGCAAAGAGAAAAGGTTAAGTTTGCCCCTGGTTACACTAGCCAACAAACTATTTTCAAACATTATTTGTATCAGAATTTAAATACACCATTTCTTATTGATTTTGTCATGCTGGTTTCAAATATAATAATGAAATTGACCAATTGACTTTAGTTTATTTTAATGATGAATTTACATTATAGTAATATGAATAATGCGTGCTTGTTTAATTCTCTGTGGCGAAGAGTTAAGTCTTTCACTTCAGCATTATGAAAATTGTGGTTACCTACTCAATTAATTAACGTTTCAACATAAAATGCTAAGAGTAAATAAAATCATTATTCAAAGATCATATATAATGTTTTAAAAAGGTACATTTGAACGCATTCCACCATTATTCAGTCACTGCTTGTGCTCTCTTTGTGTGCTTCTCATTGTCAATCAATGAGGTGTCTCTTGTCACAGTCTAACAGTAATCAGCCAGCATTTAAGGGCTCACATTGCTTATTGCTATCATACCTTGTTTTCATAGCAGCAATATCCTAGTGAAATCGTTTTCATTACTGACCACTCCACAGATTGATGTAATGAAATGAAGAAAAATAAAGAAAATGAATTTAAAAATACAAGTTGTAGTCAAGACTTTTATACTTCCGAAGGAGATTTTCTATCATTTCCTTGTAATTATCAGATCTGTTGTTTCCAAGACCATTGCCCACCACTGACTTAAATGTAAGGAATGCTGCTTTTTTTCTTTGCCATGCAACATGCTAAGAAACGTATCAGCATGAAGAAGCTTTCGAATGTGGTGACACCTAGATGACACCATACTCCCTCTCTTATTTTAGCTTCACTCAGTCTTGGAAATTTTCTGATGAGGTATTTGAAAGCCTCATCTGTGTTCTCCTTTGCACTGACAAACATTTTCATTAGACTCAGCTTGATGTGCAAGGGTGGCAACAAAATTCTTCTGTTGTCAACAAGTGCTGGGTTCTTAATGTTCCTACTGCCAGGCCGCAATAGCTGCCTGATTGGAAATTGTCTTCTGATGGAGTGGTTAGTTCATGCACGGATCAGAGCCAATCAACATTTTTTTATGTCATTTTCATTTTCAGCACACTAAAACTAGTTAAGATCAGCTATTTTCATATCTACTACATTTTAGGTGTTGACTAGTGTTATTTGCCACACTCACCCTCGTACTGGAATCTTTCCACTTGGGTTCACCATGCAGCAAAGCTTGATCCAACTAAGAAAGAAAATAATAGTTATAGGTACAAGAAAATGTGATCCAATAAGGAAGAAAACAGTCTATAACTTATACTCTTCAAATAGGAATAACTGCGACAGACATTAATAAATGAATAATATAATATGATATATGGTATATGGTATGGTATGGTATGGTATATGTGATATGGTACAGCGCGGTGCGGTACAGTACAGTACAGTACGGTATAGTATAGTATAGAAGACATTAATAAAGCAAATCAAAGACCACAAAAGAAAACAGAATCCTCAGCAAAACATCAATCAGCCGATAGATAAACATATTTTTAATGTATTTTACCTCTGTATATATATTCTGCAGAACTGTCTCCAGTATGAAAAAATGAGAGAGACATATTAGAACCAGTGGCGCAACCCAGCAAGCAAAGATACATGGAAACAAAGAATGGCTCCAGACAATGGTGGAGTTCATCCATAAGACTTATCTGATGGTGTAGACATCATTATCATGTGACATAGTCTTTCCAGACTGTGGTCTTCTTTATGGATTCTCTGAACACTCTGCGATTCTGGGTAAGTTAACATGCCCCAGCTAGAGACATGTTTAAAGAATCAGATATATCATTGCACCATCATCATCTTGGGCACTCTCTTCCCCTGTTGCCATTAACTCTGCCTCAAGCTAATAATCTTTCCATGCTGTTATGTCTCTTTAAATGACCAAAAAATTTCAATAGGCATCAAGTAGCAAACAAAAGAAAGAAAGAATGTATTTTAAAAGTGAAGAAACCCTAATACAATACAGAGTCAATACTTTCTGACAAACATACAGGTTCTTTTCTGTAATTGTGGCGAAACCTGAACTCGTAAAAGGGTTACAGTGCTTATGAATACATGCTCAGTTTCAGAAGGCAGGAATTCCAGACAAGGAGTCTAGCATAATCTCCAGTCCAGTTCACCATTCTTCTGTCGTCAGATCTGTTGACCCATCTGCAGTTATGGCACACCTAGCATTCCCACCACCTAGGTGTCTGTCACAAAAAAAACAAATGTGCAATGTCCACTGGTCTGCATCGTTACATTATACATGGGGATCATTTGACAGAAGACAAAAGTAACAAATTGAGATAAGACATGCAGTGATAATGATCTTTCCCAAGTAACAGGTTGTCAGCCTATCCCCCAACTTACATTAGCTGATTCCTATAACATGCCTGGAAAGGTTGGTTGCTGATCCAGCGGTCCATGGGCTCATGCCCTTTGATCTAATGCCATGAAATGGCATTATATTGCTGATCTGGAAAGGAAACAGTGGACCTCTTCTTTGCACTCTGAACTAAACGTTGGCCCCGGTTTATACACGAGCATTGATGAGATAGAACTAACCAGTCTCTAAGTATAATGGTTTTCTAAAGAAGAAAATCAGTCTAGTAACTTATTAAACAACCCCGTATGTTGCAAAGAAAGAGATACAACAACAGACAAACTGCTAAGCTATATAAACTCTTTTGGTAACACAAACACCAACACAATACAGACCAATAGGCATTGATGCAGTAAGATGAAAATTAATCATGGTAATGAAGTTTTTCTAATTACTGGAAAAATTTGGGACAACACTCAAAACATTCTGTTTTGACCAAAAGGCCTTTCTCAACAACACAACATAACACATGACAAGTAAAAACAGCACTGTCCATGATTACATAACAGCGCTCTTTTGATCTCAGTGTTCATTTTGTGTGTTATTCTCTGCATTTCCATTGGTTAACAGAACTTAATTACCCTGAATCTAAGTATTGTGTGTTAGATTATAGCTTTGCTGCAAGTGTTACTGGTACCTATTAATAATGCAGATAGGTGACAAATATAAAAATATAACCACAACCATAACAACTTCAGATGAAACATGGAGATTATAGCTGATACGCTAATATGAATATATATATATATATATATATATATATATATATATATATATATATATATATATACATACATACATATACACAGTACAAATCCGATTATCCAAATTAATTGGGGATCTGGTCAATTCGGATAATCAAACATTCGGATAATTGGATATAGCTCAGGAATGAAGCAAAACAGTGTACATACATACAATCATACATTGAAATGAACGGATTTTATTGATAAAAGTACAGTAATATGTAAGCAACTATGTATTACAAATAAACTACATAATATACTATAAAAATATGCAAAATTACATAAATGACACGTATTTACAGTAATACATTGTACATATGTATGTACATAAGTAAATCAATTGACTAAGCTATTTTCAATAAATATATGTATCTCACTTGAACATCTCCAGTAGAGTAAGTTGTCTTGACATAGTAGCGCTTTTCCGAGCGGCAAGGCCCCGCAAGTGCTTGACAGAAAGAAGTTGTACAGTGTTGCATTCCGGTTGCCGCTCCATCCCCTTTAAAGCGTTGTCGAGGCACATAAAAGCTTCCCCATGTGTAGGAATATTTTCATCTTCTGTCTCTCCCTGAAGTCATCATTGTCTTCGTTATCACCTTCTTGTTCGTCCATCACACCCTTGGCAATCTCATCATGTCATTATAGTAACTGTACGTGCACACTACCCCAGGACCTCTTTAGAGAATCCGCTAAAACTCTCGGTCTAAAATTATTTCACCCAAATTTGATTAGGATAATTGGGGATTCAGTTAATTGGGATTCGTATAATCGGATTTCTAATGTATATGACAACTCAGAGATTTTGCTGCAAAACTTAAAATAATTAAACACAAAATTTGATTATGGTGCATACAGCTGACACCTTTACCTCGCGCTCAAAGGCAGAGCAAATATAAGCTTAGCCAATGCATATTATTTTTTTTTAAATGTTATCTCAGCTATGTGACTGCAATGTCTCCTCTCACAGCTATGAAATATAAATACAATCAAACAATTCACAATTACAACATCATACATCTACAATTTCTTTTTTTTTTAGTTGTGACTGACTGGAACTTCTCATTTGTTCTCAAACTTTTGCAGATTAGCAGAATGTAGTACTGAGAAAGGATTACACTGAGTCATGGTTTGCAGCTTAGCTGGGATGTCTGCATATTTCTGCCTGACGTATCTGACTTCAGCATTGTCTATGTGTCATTTTTTACTCTATGGGATGGGACAGCCAACTCCACTACTAAAACCTCCTTAGTCGCCTATTATGACATGTCTAGCAGGTAACAGTATTGCTATTCTTTGCTTCCCTTTCGGGTCATGCATGACTGGATCTCTATTCTTACTTGCAAAAGATTGCTCGGCTTAGCAAAGATAATATATATTTTCATACTATTTATTTTTAAATCACCAAGACTACGCTGCTTAAAAATTGTTGAAGAGGAATAACGGTTTTTATACTTGTGTCACACTCAAAGTGATAACTAGGGCTCGGATTTTTATGACCTAAAAATCCTGAAATATGACATGCAAATATGACCTAAAAAAGGCAAAATATGACCTAAAATATGCTAAATATGCCGAAATATGACCATAAGGTTTTTCTCATTTATGAACCAAAAAAAAACCGCAAATTATTATTGTTTGCATGTTTTACGCATTACATAGTAGTCATAGTACCTACATAGTAGTAATACTTAACAAAGCATGTATAAAAACACTTACCACATTTATTCCTCAGTTTTCATTGTTTGTACAATTGCAACCGACAACAACATGCATTTTTAGAGTTTCAAATTTGAACGATCGTCGATTGTCACTGAGAATTGTTTTATATTTTGAAAAACTTCGTTCTACATCACATGATGTCACAGGGGCAAATCTAAATAATGTCAGATCATTTGCTGAAAGTTCAGGTTCATCCTCTTGAAATGTTGCATGTTTACCACTAAGTATGTGCAATTTTGCACAATGAGAAATAACCAGACTTTCTATGAAGAACACTTTATAATTTTACTTTAATCCTGTTGCTTACTTCACCACGTGATCCATTTATTTCTGTTTGAATTTGTTTCACAATGTCTAATGCATCATAAAGTGCAGTCCCTTCGCTTTCCAGGCGTTTTATTGCTTTTGTAATTGCCGAAAAGTTTGACTTTATATAAGTCAGATTTTGTGATAGTCTGGTAGAAAATAAGCTTTGCACTGCATGTATTGATGTTGCGTCGTCTTTGTCTAGGGCATTAAATATTTTAATTAGTGTTGAATAGTTGTCACAGTAATACTTTACAGCGTAGAGCCATGTACCCCAACGTGTAAGGATAGGTTGTGGAGGAAGTGGTAGTTGAGGAGCTTCTTCTTTGAATTTTTGTACTCGAAGAGGAGCCTTGATGAATATTTTTTCCCCATTTGAAATAAGCTTGTCCACATCAGGAAAATTACCTCGAACTTCCTCAGCTACTCGATGCAGTGCATGAGCAAGGCAAGTAATATGGATCAAAAATATAGTTTCTCTAAACATATGTCTCTAAACATAGTTTAAGATGTGCTAACATTGATAAGCAAACGAGTACACCAGAACGTTGAGTACACCAGAAAATATGCAAAATATGACCAAAATATGACCTAAATCTCCAATTTCAGGCAAAATATGACCTCATCAAAATTATGGTCAAAATATGCATTTATATGACAAATAAAAACAGCTTAAAATTGTTCAGAAATGCTTGAAACATGTAGAAATTAACTTAAAACTGAAAATATGCTTCAGGAAAAAAATATGACATTTCATGAAAATCCGAGCCCTCGTGATAACGCTCAACTAAATTGTTCGTTGTACATGTTTATTTCACAAATTTATGTATTAAAAATTGTTTAATTTCTCCTACATATCAAACACTGTACAATGTTTTTACAATGATACTTACTGTTTCTTTAGTTGTGTCATTGGACAAACATTGTTAGCTTTTGTGTTCAGCGTTATTTTGCGCAAACCCTCAAACCAGATCTTGAAAAATGTAAATTAACAGAAAAAAAATCACTAATTTCAATAAGTGATTATGTAATCATAATTAAATCATCACAATTAATATGTATATCGCACATGTGTTGCCACGGCCCAAGAGGCCAATCACATGACATAGAACATGAAGAAGTGTGGGAGAGTAAGCCTAATAACTTTTATTCTAGTGGACATTACAATTGCCAAGAAATGTGTCGATATTCTGGTGTTGATAAATTCAATAATTCAGGCTCTGATCAATAAGCATTTCTCAAATGGAGATATTATTGTCCATACTTCTACTTCTTCTTCTTCAGCGTTCACTCTCATATAACCACAACAAATATTTTGTGTGATTTCCGCCGGGGAGCGTGAAGTACGTTGTGCTGCAAGTTCCACAGTAGAACTGTGTTATTTGCGCCACGGTTGGCCACATGTGGTCAGGACATCCGAGGTCCAGCACATCCGTTTTCATGATGCCTTTAATTCAGGTAGGCTTCCCTAGTCCGTGACAGCCTGTCTATCTGTCGCTGGGCATGCTGGTGTGTAGTGCCTTTTCGCCAAGATGCTTGTCGAGCGCGTCTATCTGGCACGAGGGGTTCCACCATCTATAAGCTAACATCATGCAATTGGACATACTGTGCCTGTGCCATTCTGGTACTGAACCGTTGCTCATCCGCGAGCCTGGTTCCATATGAGGAAGAACTCGCCAGAAGAGTTGGATCCTGGCTCGTTCACCCTCCTACCCGAGGCATCGTTAATAGACATCGTGAACTCCTCGCCCAAGTTCGAGTCTCACACTGCGCGTTTGGGAGCAAGGCATTCTCGAGCTGAACAACCTTGTCCCAATAGCGCCTGAGCCCATCAGGTACTGAACCCTTTCTCTCTGCAATTTCTGGTATAGGAAAGCTTGACAATAGAGTTGGGCCAGGGCTATTGTCAATACTATTGTCTTTGATGGATCAGTGCATGTGCAGTGCATGAGAATTCACAATTTAATGCTGAAAACACTAGTATGATGGCAGAGGTGATGGCTGTGGCAAGGTCAATAAAATGTCTGGTAACGCAGTGTTATGGATGTCTGTTTTTTTACTATTTCTATGAGAGTAAGACTGTACGAATAGTTAATGACAGATTTTGTGCTGAAGATAGTTACTTTCAACATTTGTGCCTGGATACATGCATGCTAGGGGAAATGAAAAAGCAGACAAATTTGTCAGTATGACCGTACTGATAAGTGGTAATTCAATGAACCATACTGATATTTTGAATAAAAGAGAACTAGTTTGAGGATGAAGGGTGTGTTTCTTCTGTGTCTAAATCAGAATCCAGAAACTGAGAGAGACTTGTAAGGTTGCAAGAAACAAGCGGCATTTGAGAATACAAAGAACAACTGTTATCAACCAACATAGAACCAGAACAGTTACGGTAATCAAATCTGAAGGGCATACTGAATAGGAAATCGAAGTACCTGTGGACATGTCTGGAGTCTCTTGATAATGATGATCTGATGACTTACCTATCTGACTACCAATAGAAAATAAAAACCAAATATATTTTAGAAAATGAATGTACTGGATAGAAAAGTACAAATATAAACAGTTTTGTGCAGCTCTGTGACAAAACGGTACAGAGCGTATCTTGGACAGCGAAGGTACCAGGTTAAATTCTCCCCATGGGCAGTTGTGCATCCAGTCTGTTCAGAAAACAATGGCAATCTACTAAACACAAATATTGCCTAGAACATCATTTCAGCCATAAAATGCTGCCTTGGTTATTACATCCTGAATAAGATATATTCCCAAGTTGTTGCAAACAAGCATAACAAAGTACTTGTTTTAAAAAATAGTGGAAATCTCAAAGAGAAATCTAAGTGGTCATACAAAAGAAAGTGATCTACAAAAACAACTGTTACCACCAAACCACTCCATCACTAATAGCCTTTATACAGATACAACACAGCTGGAGAAGACATGCACCCACAACCTGGCACAGGGAAGATAGAGTGAAAGCTCGTAAACCCGGAGATCAGATAAGTGCGTAAGTAAGTAAGTACTAAAGAGTCTTTATGAATTGTCTGAATAATGAATCCTACATCTATTAGCCAAATTGAAGCCACACAGTTATATGGACTATGTGGTCACTAAGTGTCATTATGAATTGTCTGAACAATGAGAATCCTCCCACTATTGGTCATATTGAAAATATACGGTCATATGGACAATGTACTGACAAGCTGCCAACATTGATAACACTAAGTAGTAAGAAATGTCTATATGATTAGAGTATCTATATACACAATGGTGAGCTTGCCTACTACATACACATATAAACCATCTGTGAATAAAAGGCTTTTCAAAGTATTGTATTCTGCATAGAGTTGGAGTCTTCCAGGTATGAAAGAAAGACCTAGAGGAAAATCCCATTGCACATAGAAAATAAGTTTATTTTTCAAAAGTGCTGGGAATATAATGAAACAAACCCTCCAACTATGACAAATTGACAATATGTATATATGAGGCGTGTTCAAATGAAAACGGGACTTGTGGATTTATTTAAAAAGTATCATACGCAATTTAATATTTTCAACTGAATTGAACAAAGCAACCACTTGTGAATAAGAATGCACCTGGGTTCATCAGAAAAAATCTCCGTATGCATTTAGGCAAGCATCCCACTGTTTAGGTAGACGTCGAATGCCGTCCGAGAAAAAGTTGCGTGGCTGTTCTCTGAACCATGTGGTCACCGCTGTCTTCACGTCTGCGTCGCTGTTGAATCGCTGTCCCTTTAGTGCTTTCTTCAACGGTCCGAACAAATGGAAATCACACGGGGATAAATCGGGACTATAGGCTGGGTGATGAAGAACTTCCCAATTCTTCTTTGCCAATGTTTCCTGCACAATTTTTGCGACGTGCGGACGAGCGTTGTCGTGGAGAAGAATCACACCTTCATCACCTGCCACAATGCTCAACAGAAATGCATCACCCTCTGCCCTGTAACGCATCAGGTGGTTCAAACTCCACCCCATCCGTTCTTCCTTATGGTGGTCAGTCAACATCCGTGGGACCCACTGTGAACACACCTTCCGATAGTTCAATTTCTTCCGAACAACCATGTGGGCTGTCCCAATTGACATATGGAATTCTTCTGCAAGCGAACGAATGCTCCGACGACGGTCAGTCAGTACTGCTTTATCAAGCACGGCTATGGCTTCTTCTGTTGCAACAATATGCGCCTGACCTGGCCGTGCAAGATCTGCCGTTAACTCACGTCCGTCTTTAAACATACGCACCCACTCCATCACTCTGGTCCTCGAACAAACATTTGTCACCATATGCTGCCTTCATTCTCCGATGAATGTCTACTGCTTGACATCCTTCAAATGAAAGAAACTGGATCACAGCACGCTGATTCACTTTGGACGGGTTCGGAATCACACCCGCCATATTGTTAACAGTCTTCTGCAGCACATATGCATGCTGGGAAGATGAACACGTGACCGTATGTAAATTATTGGATACTCATTACTAGTGCAAAATGTCATCAATATCAGTGCGCTCTATCACGCGTGGTGTAACAAGTCCCGTTTTCATTTGAACACGCCTCGTATATCAACTTGAACAAATGTTAAAATTGTATTTGTTTTGCACTTGTATTTGTTTTGCTGCCTTATTCTCTCTCTCTCTCTTTCTCTCCCTCCTTCCTCCCCAAATTTATGGCACACACTATTTTTATCTTAAATAGCATACTGCATCAATTGGATAAATTCACTTCCTTCTTTTGTCTGCCATATTATTTACTTAGATATGTTTTGAAATTAATACTTTTTCTATATTACTTAATGTTATATTATTATATATCTGTTCAGAAAAAGACCTATGACTGAAACATCAACTGTTTTTGTCCTTATTCATTTGATTACAGTTGTTTTTATTATCTTTGTACTAGTAGTGGTAGGTATTAATAACACATATTTACTTATTTAACATAATTACTGTCATTGAACTACATAACATTAAACCGTAGCAAGACTATGTATCAACATAAATGATAACTCTTTACCATGCCAGGATGCTAGACTATCCGGTATCTTCTCTATTTGACATGTCTTTTATTTTTCCTCAAAGTTGCCTGTTGTTATATTATTACATTTTGGAAGAAAACAGAAAGCAAAAGAGATTGTACAAATGGCTTAATATTTCACTTCTAAGTCACACTGAAAAAATTTGCAACATATTTCTAGAAAGACGATTATGAGCATTCATCGAACCGCAGCTTAGCAACACTAAATAGGATTCTGTGAGAATAAGAGTTGTATAGATGCCATTTTTATACTCTGACAACGCAGAAAAAAACAACTGAAAACAACTAAGAATTGCATATCACTTTTGTCATCCAACAAAAACAGAATAGACTGACAACAACTATGGAAAATACTATCAAAATATGGGGGTTCCACATCACCTAATCAATTTGTGTATGAGTAGCAACACAGGTTTCCATATGTGCAGTTAGAACAGGTATAGGGCTTTCACAGAAATTCCACATACACTCTGGGATATGACAAAGATGTATTCTATCTCCTTTGCTATTCATCACATATATTGACTGTATATGTAAAATTGCCAACACCAATAAAGAAGACAACCTAAACAACCTACTGAGCAAATTTCTTTCTGCAAACGATCGATCAATAAATTCAACTTCAGAAGAACAACTCCAACAATATATAAATAAACTTCACACAATATGTAGGAACTTTAACATGAAGATAAACACAGAAAAAAAAAAAAAAACTGAGGTAATGTCAATTGAAAAAAAACTGAAAGAAACACTATTATTTTCATCAATAACCAACACCTCAGGAAAGCATTTGATAAGGTCTGGAAAGAAGGGCTCCTAAAGAAATTGCGAAATTGCAGGGTTAGCTCAAGAATGTACAAATGGGTAAAAGCATACCTGCATAATAGAAGAGCCAGGGTACAATTAGATGGTCGCAAGAGCAAGAAAGTTCTACTGCGTCATGGAGTCCCCCAGGGAGGAGTCCTGTCACCCACACTTTTCTTGGTTTACATCAATGACCTAGTTGCTGAACTACCACACGGGATCAAAGTGGCAATGTATGCTGACGACCTGGTGATCTGGTGCACGGAAGAACATGCAACAGTGGCCACTAAACAAATACAAAGAGCTATTGATGCCCTAACCTTATGGGCTAATAGATGGTGCGTCAGCATTAACACAGATAAGTGCAGCACTACACTCTTTACCCTCTCACCAAAACAAAAAGCTGGTCATATCAAGATAGATGGAGAGCTCTTGAAAGAAGACAAACAACCCACATACCTCGGAGTTACTTTTGATGATAAGCTGACATGGAAGCAGCACATAAACAAAGCAACAACAAAAGCCAGGAGGAAGCTAGCTATCCTGAGAAAACTAAGTGGAACCACATGGGGAGCCAGTGGAAATATACTCAGTAAAGTTTACCAGCAAGGCATAAGACCACACCTGGAATACGGTTCAGCTGCGTGGTGTCCTGCATCAAACACCACATTACAAGATCTAGATAAAGTGCAAAACCAGGCACTTAGAATAATGTTGGGAGCAATGAAATCAACACCCATAGCAGAGATGCAGAAAATGGGAAGAATGCAAACACTTGGCGAACGCAGAGACACAAAAGTACTAATTCAAGCAGAAAAGTTTCAGTGTATGCCAAGTCATCCAATGAAGGAAAGATTCCAAAATCTAGCAATGGGACGACTGAAAAGGAGCAGCTTTATCCATCAAGCTAAACGACTCCGTAGACAACTTACAGACCTACCTGAAGTTGACAGCCCCTTAAGGTCTGTACCAGAGCAAACCCCGTGGAGTGAAAGCCATGGAATGCCAATATACATTCAGACCCATGTGAAAGGAATACTAAGCGAGGACGAACAGAACAGTGTGCAGCGAAGGACAGTCACCCTCAGTTTCCTGGATGAGGAATATCCACAAGATATATGGGTCAGAGTGTACACAGATGGGTCAGCACAGAATGCTGTGAGGAATGGAGGTGCAGGTGTATATATAGAATATCCACACAAGCCTAGAGATACAATCAGAACACCGACAGGAAAATTCTGCAATAATTATGATGCAGAAATCCAGGCAATTAGTGTGGCAGCTAAACAACTGCTGAACAACTCTGACCTACAGCCTGTGGTATTCCTGACAGATGCAAGGTCAGTGCTTCAAGCTCTCCAGTCTGGAAAACTAGCAGACTTAAAAAAACTACTTAGCGAATTGTCTTACCAGTATAGGGTAACCATGCAGTGGATACCCTCTCACTGTGGAATACCAGGAAATGAAAAAGCAGACCAACTGGCTAAGGAAGGTGCTGCCGAAGACCAACCAGATATACCAATCACCTACCATCAGAAAAAACAGATGATCAAGTCAATAAGAAAGCCACAAACACCAACACAAGATGACTATCATATTATGAACAGACCAGAACAAGTTATAATTCTACGTCTCAGAACAGGACACAACCGACTCCGCAGTCACATGTATACAAAGTTCAAGATTGGCAACACGGCCATGTGTACATGTGGACAGGCAGCACAGAGTGCCAAACATATACTTCAAGAGTGTTCTGAGCATGAAATGCTGAGGCAGACATATTGGCCAGAGGAAACAACACTGGAATCAAAACTCTATGGGACACTGTATGAACTACAAAAGACAGTGAGTTTTATTAAGGAGACAGAATTACAGATATAGACATGTTTCACGTGAACGAAAGAAGAAGAAGAAATCAATAACCAACAACTTAAACAGGTGAAAGAATTCACTTATCTTAGAAGACTTTCTTTTTATCATCTATCTACCTATTCACTAAACCCTTTGCTGTCTTTCAGCGTCAGGGGTAGAAGAGTTTTCTGGAGGTGGCCCTATGTGTGCTGAGTATATTGTAGAATTTGTCACCTCTTTTATTTTGGTGGTCCACTATTTTTGTGGTCGGCCTCTGGGTCTGCCTTCACTGTATCTGTGTAGCATAGCTTGCTGTGAAATGCTGTCTGATGGTAGTTTGCTGATGTGTGCAAACCATTTGATCTATGGTCTCTTAATATATTCCAAGATTGGAGTGGTTCCGGTTCTTTGTTTAATGTCCTCGTTTCTCACTCTGTCACTTAGCGATATTCCTAGGATTCTTTTTATTACAAATGGGGAAAACACCTAAGAAATTCAACATAGATGCAACATAGCATACCAGATCTTAGGGCAGATTTCTCCTATTTTCAAAAACAAATATGTGGACATGAATATCAAAACTGTACTATACAAAATGATCTTCATACTATCACTATGCTACCAATATCAAACGTGGACACTAATAACAAAAACTAAAAGAAAACTTGTTACAACAGAAATTACATGTCTACATTTAATTCTCGGAGTAACAAGAGACAGAATCAGAAAGCATCAGAGGACTAAATCATACACTGCTAATCCTGGATTACATCAGAAGACAACAGATTAAGTGGTTTTCACATGCTTCCAGACTACAATCAGATAATGAACTTCAAAAAGCATTACTATACAGACACATTGGATACAAATCCAGGGGCAGACCTTGCAAAAGATGGATTACAGAAATAAGATTCCACGAAAACAAACATATATGAAGCACACAAAAATGCCATTCTCAGAGAACTCTTCTACCATTAACGGTCCAAGGCATAAAGTAGGTACTTGGACATCCGGCTGAAATTACGTAATCGATTTTCACATTTTGGCAATTAATATTTGGCTATGCAGATATCAAGTGCCTATAAGATATAGTGTGGTTTCTTCAGGAATTTTGATACTAAATTAGTGTTCACATTGAAAACAATGAATGATTCTTGACCGGCAGAATCTGGCGCAAAATTGAGACATCGTTTTTTTGTGAAAATGTCGTGATACATTGCAGTAATTACAAATTTATTGCTCATAGGTACGTTATCACCATTTTTTCACTTTTCTTTGTGTTTCGACAAGTTTGTTAATAGTTTTATAAAGTTCTTTGACCATTTTTATAAAGATATGTGCAATTGTTACAAATGTTTGACAGTGCAGGAAGACAAAAATAATTTTTGAACACCTCGCCATTTTCTGCTATATCGCCCATATTGTTGTTCTGTTTTGTAATATTAAATGTGAGTTATAACCATTTCATTAACTTACAATTATTACGACAAAGTATTTAGTAGTTTTAATAATTTCTTTGACCATTTTAATGTTGATATTTGGTACTTTTAAGAAAGTTTGACATTGCAGGAAGATGAAAAGAATTTTTAAAGACATCGATATTTCATGCTGACAACTTGGTTGTCAGCGGCCATTACGGCTGTTCTATTAATTATATTGGCCATGTCGGATTTCTACGCATGTAATATAAATATATAGTTTTGTTGTTTTGGTGTTTGATTTATGGCATAAGCTTAATAAATATATTGTAGCAATTAAAAATTAAGACTGATCGCAAATTTACTTAGGCTTGTAGTATTGAATCTTATATTGTATAGCTGGGCCTACTGTACCGACTAAGCATGTCGTGCAATTGCACAGTAATAACTATGGTTACTGTAAATAATCAATAGGCCTAATTATTGGCATTTATCTGCTATTAAATCTGCATAGTGAACATCAGTTTTTTATTTTGTAGTTATTTAGAAATATAATTTCATAAATGTAAGCTGACCAAAGGTCCATAGATGATCTGAGGTAACATGCAAACCCGTAGTTGGTGGAAAAGGGGGAGAATTTATGCAAAAATGTTCCATGCTTCAGGACATGGAAATTAAGCTCATAATCAAGAAATCTGACTTAGTTACTCTTGTTACAATTTTTTTTCCACTAATTCTTCAACTATTATTCCTAGAACATGACTACGCACAATAATGCTACCAATAATTATATGAATAATGAGATTTTTTTGTTGGGGGGAGGGGAGGGGAGTAAAACAATAGAAATAAAATCTCTACTTACCAGTTGATGCACATGAATAATATTCCTCCACACAAGCTGCTCACAAAACTAACTGAACACATCACTATGCACATAATCCATGAATGTTTTATCACTTTTTAAGCACAGAAACATTTTATTATATTTAACAATCCTATATTTAAAAAAAAAATTAATTATGCAAATTAGCCATTCTGAATATTAATCAGCTTTGGCTGTATCTAAAAATTATGGCAATGCAATCCACAGATTTGTCTAGTTTTACAGAACACAAAAATGTATAGTTTATATAATATTTTATTGTAAACCAAAAAAAATTTTAATAACTAGATTGCTCAATGTAATGTTATTTATGCAAATTAGCCGCCAATTTGGACTGTTTATTAACTCTAATTTCATATGAAAATTAGCACAATGTAATCAACAGATGCGTCTTGCCTTTGTGAACCCAAAAATTTATATTTTATGTGGTATTTTATTATATTTTATATTTGTATAGTTTATTTTAATTATGCTAATTAGCTGCCATTTTTAATATTAATCATTTTTTTCGCGCATATTAAAATTATAGAAATGTAATCAATAGATGCGTCTAGTCTTTTCGCACACAAAAATATATAGTTTCTATGGTATTTTATTATATTCAATAATTATATAAATTATTTTCATCTTAATTACACTAATTATCTGCCATTTTGAATATTAATTAGTTCTGCGTGCATCTGAAAATTATAGAAATGTGATCAACAGATCTTCCTTGCCTTTGCGAACACAAAAATATATATATTATGTGGTATTTAAATATATTTAATTGCTATATAATTAATTTTTATATTTTAAATATGCTAATTAGCTGCCATTTTTGAATATTAATTAGTTGTACGTGGTTCTTAAAATTACAGAAATGGGATCAATGGATGCGTCTTGTCTTCGCGAACAAAAATATGTATAGTTTGTATGTTGTATTATTGAAAATAACAAATATAATTTAAAAATTATCAGCTTGACTACATTTTGTGGGGACAAGTTTTATTTATATTTTCCTATATGTTTCATGTAAACTATTTTGATGTCAAATTAATTCGAAAAAAATTGGTAACTTTTTTCAGGGTTGACGTACAGACTTGGTTGAGGTATCGTTGAATTGCAATTTTTAAGGGCTATCTAACTATATTATTTGTAATTATGTAGCATTATTTTGAAAATTTTGTCCAAGTACCTACATAAAGGGATATAAAGCATAAGAAAGAAAAGTCACATTGTACTCCAAACCTCTTCTTCTTAACAAATTACACCCTACATTTAGATACTTATTGGCAGTATGGACTGCCAGAAAAACTACTGTAGAGGTGTTGAAAGAGTCAAATGCCTAATGAGAAACGGACCTAATCAACAATATAAGAAAAAGGTAATCTTCTTTTTTTTGGCCACTTCATGAGACAAGCAGGTTTAGAGAACATAGTCACAACTGGCAAAATTGAAGGCAACAGAGACAGAGGGTGACAACGTGAGAAAATATTAGACAGTTTGACAACCTGGCATGGCATGGAAACAACAACGACCTTGATACATAATACTGTGGACAGAGAGCTGTGGAGAGCCATGGCTGCCTATGCCAGCTGGCATGGCACCTGATGATGATGATTGGAAACAATACAACACACTAAGACCAAAAATATTTTTAAAGATTGTGACAGTTTTAATACCTAAAGATAGTCTGAGACAATCTCACATTACCATTAGATGGTAGACTAGATCATACTGCTAGATATGGTGCCTAAATAAGTGTTTCTATTTCATTTTGATGTATTTATCAATATTAAAGTACCTTGGCTACATCAGGGTCCCTGGCTATAAGCAGTGTGTACGTAATGTTGACCAGGTCAAGACCACTGCACACTGTAACAGTTCGTGACTCTAGACTGTGGGAACTCTTCTCTAGAATGTCTGCTAGTACTTTTGTGTCCTGTTATGATATTTAAAACAAATTTAATGCCATTAGTTATTGGTATTATGAACTGATATCATAGCATTCCAAGAAGACCCACATGATCTTAATAACCCCTATCACATGTCACAGTAGCTGCTCAGTTTCTACTCTTCTTCTTCTGAACTCATTCTCAAATTCCTGCAGATTTGAAGGATGTAGTTCCAAAAGACAGAATGTGATGTATCATGGTTTACAGTTTAGTTGTAATAGCTGCACCTTTTTGCTTGACACATCCAACTTCAGCATGGCTTCTGGATCACTTTGACTATATATGGGATGGGACAGCAAACTCCTTAGTCATATCTTAGCAAAATGAATGAAGCGTACACAGTGCTGCTATTCTTTGCTACCCTTTTTTCACCCTGGCAAAGACATATGACAGAAATTTCAAAGTATATAAATAGTCCATGATAAAACTTAAAGATACCACCTAGAAACATAGAAACAAACATGCATTCAGCCTAAATGTTCAATACTAGATTCAGTATAATTCTCACAAGGCTGTGAACTGAACACGTCAATGAATATAAATTATGCTGATATGAAGTTTAATTTGTGCTGGCTGTAGTACTTACACTGACTTTAGGTGCCAAACCAAGTCTGATATCGTTGACTTGCGAGCATTCCAACACCTGGCCTTCCTGTAATTGAAAAAAAATGAATTACCCCAGTAAATAAATGATAATATTACAGTAGCAACTGGATTACAATCATTCATATTTTAATCTAAACTACTGCCTCTCAAAATTATTCTTGATTAGGAACCAGCATGACTCTACAAGGGGCATTTCAATAAATGTTCTGCTTGCCATTCCATCAGCCATCTAAATGTATATACACTCAGTGTTTCAGTCAGTTGTTGATTGTGGGTTCTTCTGGTATTTCCAGTAAGAACGCACTTCCTCCCCTCTAAACTGGTCAATCCGATTTATATCATTCTCTGAATATGTAGACTGCTCTTTCAGCATTCTCATCATTTTGTAGTGTATCGATGACTGTCCTAACTAACTCAGTCTGGTCTCTTCTCATCGCTTAACCATTCACTATAGCTTTATCCAACAATGTATCAGCTCTTTCATTGCCCCTGACACCCATAAGACCTGGACAGTAGATCCAAGTGATGCTCATAGTGTTGCTGAGAAAAGTCACTACTTTCATATCATGCATTTTCCTATATTGCACAGCATACTCATAGAATCACTGTAGGTGTTGGTGGTTGCATCATCAGTCAAGTGAGAGTTGCTCTAATTGTCTCTATCTCAGTTCTCATACTTGATCTTACAATGGGATAAGCAGAAGATTTTTCTACCACTTTTAGCCATGCAGTAGGCAATGAAGCTCCATTCACATATTTTTATTTTCTTCTGACTACTGAGTCATCTGTGTTAAAATGCTTCTCAGAATTTTTGGACTATTAACACTTTTATCTTCTTCTTCAACGCTTATTAACAAACCCTTTTGGATCTATCTTGTTGAAGGACACGATGGACAGGTTACAGTCTAGCAGAGTGCACCACCAAGACAAAAGACAGGAGATGTTGGAGATACGTTGCAGCGAACCTATGTTGCGGAGACGGCACTTGATGATGATGATGTTGAAGGACAATGGTCTTCAATCATCAATAAACCCATAACCCTTCAGGGTCGTAGGGGTACCACATTGGATGCTTCAGCACACAGAGTCCTCCAGCGAATTCTATCGTCAGCGATGCGGATGAGTGTGGAAATATCTAGCCCTGTCCATTCCTTGATGTTGTCTGTCCATGTCTTTATTTGTCCTCCTCTGCTTCTTCCACCCTCGACAGTTCCCTGCAGTATTGTTTTTGACAAGGAATCGTGCCTGCATACATGTCCGAACCATGCTAGTTTTCGTCGTTTCACTATTGAAAGCAATGGCTCCTGGACACCTGCACACATCTCTACTTTATTTCTTACGTACACATTGGTCTTATGTTCCCTATAGGAAATTCGTAGAATTCTTCTGTAGCATTTATACTCGAAAGCCTGTAATCTTCTCTCCATGTCCGCAGTGAGTGTACAACTCTCACAACCATACAACACAACAGAAAGCACCAGCGACCTATACAGTTTGATTTTCACTCCAACACTGATGTTGCTTTTCCAAATCACAGTTAGCCTTGACAATGACGCTAAAGCCATCTCCAGCCTTATTTTTAGTTCTGCTTTGCATTTACCATCGCTGCATATACTGGATCCGAGGTATTTGAAGGTATTCACCTCTTCAAGCTTGTGTCCATTCATCATGATATTAGTCTGGTTTTCTGTGTCTCTGCTGTTTACCAAAATTTTGCTCTTATCTGAATTGATTTCCATTCCGTACTTGCTGGTAACTTTTTCTAACTTTGATGTTAATTCTTGCAATGATTGTTCTGACCCAGCTATAAGATCAATATCATCAGCGAAACGCAAGTTGCAAATAGGGCGACCTCCGATCGATATAGACGTGTTGTAGTCATGCAATGTTTCTTGTATGATGTGCTCTAAGTATATGTTAAAAAGTACTGGGGACATTACGCAGACAATGGTCTTACTAGACTTCCAATAGAATGTAGTATAGAGAATGGAAATACAGTGCCGCCATTTTATTTGCGCAATAGCCCGATACATTTGTCTTCAGCATACTATTTAACCTGTATCTATATCCATAAGCCCATAACCCATCAGGTCAAGGAGTACTAAATAAGATGCATCAATACAGTTCTCCATCGATTTCTATCTCCAGCGATGCGGATGAGTGAGAAAAAAACCAGACTTAACCAGCTCTTGATGTTGTCTGTCCATGATTTCTTTGTCCTCCTCTGCTTCTTCCACCTTCGATGTTATTTATAGCTACTTCAATCCCTGCAGATATAGAAAGAAATATTCAGGGTTTGAATATGATCTTTGTGGTCACTAGTCCAAATTGTGGCCAATATCATCGTTGTTTGACTTTTCAGCATCTGTCTGGTCATTTTCAACTTGCCACAAACACCCACAAATCATGGAATGAGTCTCATAGAATAAATACCTTGGTGAATGAAGTCTCAAGAATTATTCATTCATTTATTAGGTGCCATGCAGACTGGCGTAGGCGATCATGGCTCTCCACAGCTCTCTATCTCCAGTATTATGAATCAAGATCATTGTTGTTTCCCTATGCCAGGTTGTTAAACTGTCTCATATTTTCTCATTTTCTCATGTCTCTGTTGCCTTCAATCTTGCCTGTTGTGACTATGTTCTCCAAACCTCCCTGTCTCATGAAGTGGCCAAAAAATGAAGATTGTCTTTTTCTTATATTATTGATTAAGCTGTTTCGCATTTACCTCTTTTAACACCTCCATATTAGTTTTTCTGACAGTCCATGGTATTCTCAGCATTCTTTTGTAGAACCACATCTCTATTGTCTCTAATTTCCCACTTTCCAGTTTGTTTACTGACCAAGGCTCGCATTCATATGTTAGTATAGGTGCTATATATCACTGCAGAACTGTCTTTCTTACCTCTAATGACAAGCTCATTTTACACAATATATTTTTAATTTTTCTGAATGTTGTTTTTGCCTGCCCTATTCTGCTTCTTATTTCTGTTGAACTTCTTCCATCTGCTGTAATCATTGTACCTAAATATTTGAATTGGTGCACCTCTTTTAATACTATATCATTCACTTTGATATTGCAAGTTGTGTTATTTTGTTTTTTTGAAATAACCATTACTCCGTTTTCTTGATATTTAAGAAGAGGCCTTTCTCTTTACTGTCTGTGACTACTACATTAATTAACTCTTGAAGGTCTTCCACACTTTTAGCAATTCGAACAGTGTCATACGTATATCTCAAATTATTTATATTATGTCCTTCCACTGATATTCCTGGGATATCAACTATTGCACACATTATGTTTTAACTGTATAAAGATATTAGGTCTGGTGAATGTACACAGCCCTGTGTACTCCATGCTTTATTTTCTGAAAAGGGCCAAATTGATTTCCTATTCTTATTGCTGCTGTTTGTTGCCAGTGCATGTTCTTGATGATTCTTAAATCCTTACTATTGATGTTAAAATTATCTAGCAAGAATTATATATTTATATAAAACACTACAGGCAACACAATATAAAAGTAAATCTATAGCATACACAAGAACAACACTTACAAGTTATGAGTTAGTGGCGACCTGAATATGCAATGATAATAGTCATTATCATCATTCTCAGAACAGGACACAACGGACTCCGCAGTCACATGTATACAAAGTTCAAGATTGGCAACACGGCCATGTGTACAGGCAGCACAGAGTGCCAAACATATACTTCAAGAGTGTTCTGAGCATGAAACGCTGAGGCAGACATATTGGCCAGAGGAAACAACACTGGAATCAAAGCTCTATGGGACACTGTATGAACTACAAAAGACAGTGACTTTTATTAAGGAGACAGAATTACAGATATAGACATGTTTCATGTGAACGAAAGAAGAAGAATTATCATCATCACGTAGAATATCAGTGGTGGGATAAAGCTGTCATCACAGTCTGTAAGCAATGCCTGTCTTTCTGCCTGTGTCTTTTCAGGTGGGTTTTTTATATAGTGTCTTACGTCTAACACCTTCTGCCTAATTTTCATCTCTTATACTATACCTTACACTCGTAAGGCAGTCATAAAATTGAGACAGAAGCTGATGATCCATTTTACCACAGAAAAGAATAACTAGATAGATAATTCCTTCTCAAAGTTATGTGTTTACACTTAGTTGATATGCAATCATACTTCCAGAAGTTTGACAACTATAACCAGATACAGATTTCGCTTTACATGCAGAAGAAGTTGTAGCAATCAATACAAAATATTATTATTTGGTTAAATTTTTCATGATCCACCCTTTATGACAATTTTGGTGCTTGTGTCTTGAGGCAAAACAAGTACTACTGTCTGATTAAACTGTCACAGACATAACTAAGCTATAATCTCAAGTATGCTAGTATGTTCCCTCAGGGTTCTTGATCATACATGAGGCAATCCTTAGGGATTTTTCATGACATTTAAGTGAACACTTATCAACCTTCTCACATTTTTTCAATGATCAGAAAAACAACGCATCCAATCATTAAAATGAATTCATGTAGAACGTTTCCTGTCTTTACAAAAAACTATGAAACAATGATATATTTACACATCAGATTCTTTATAATATATTTCCAGTGATAGATCTACTTTCCTGAGGATCTACTTTCCTGATAAGTTTAAGTTTATCACAATTCGAGCAGAATGGAATGAATTGAAAACATCTATTGTTGACATGTTTGTTTTAGATAAGGGAGACATACTTAATTTATTTCATAACTATATCTGCTGGATGATGGTACTGTAACATGATAACACATCTATGTAGACTGTATCACCTCCTGGTGTAATCATTTCAGGGCACTGATCAACCAAACAAAGACAGCAGTTACTTGGTTCTTTCTTAATAATTTAACATTCACATTGTAAAGTCTGTCACACTGACTGTGAATATAAGATGCCTCAACGCAGTCAGGACTTATCACTATACCTGGGTGTATGATTTGATCGTATTTTGTGATTCCAGGAACATCTTGATCATTCTGAGTAGCACCAAGGATACACCCTTTGTGCTTATGTGGTTCTGCATGGTTCTGGTCCTTTTTTAAATTTATCATGAATTATATAATACAGGAGGCATTATAAGATCACAAGACCAATAACTAGTGGCAGTAGACCATTTTGTAACTTGCATTATGCTGATGATATAAATCTCTTGGCTGGTTCTAAATCTGAACTTCAGGAACTCACCTCAAAGTTTTAAGACGTCAGTCGGAAATATGGTATGGAAATTAGCATTGATAAAAACAAGACATTAGTGGCTAGTATACGAAACTGAAGAATAATTAAAGTGGCACATGCACCTGCTCCATACATCCTGCAAACAATACAGCATGAAACTAAACACATCTAACAGACTATGAAGTTTAAGCAGAACTTCAGATCAGTTAAATGTATATATCCAAAATTATACAAAACTAAAGCAGGTCTCAAAATTCAAATATTTGGGAAGCATTTTTACAAAGGATGGCAAACTTGATAAGAGAGATCCAAACAAGATGTCAGAAATCCAATGTTGTGACTTACCAGCTGTCACCAATACTTAAACACCCATCAATCTGCATGGCTACAAAATGTCAATTAATAAACAGTATTTTCTACCAACTGTTACCAATGTCAAACAAGGTACCGGTATTGACAAAGACTAGAAAAAAATATAACATTGTGTGAAATGAGATGTTTGAAGACGTTTATAAATGTCACCGAAGAGACCGATGGAGAAATGAAGATACAGGAAAGAAATAAAGACCATCTCAAGTTAAGACTCCATCGAGAGACATTAATCAGGTGGTTTGGCGACATCACGAGAATGGAACCAACGCAATCAGCCTTTCACGTATACAAAAGCAATAGATCAGCTAAAAGTCATGAGGAAGACCAAGAACTAGATGTGTGGAGACAATCAAAGAAACCTTAAAGAGACAAGACTGACCATGGCCAATGCAACCCAAATGGCCAAAGACAGACAACTCCAACTTCTCCCATTACGCATTGACGATAGATAGATTAATGACTAGTGATATCAAGCAAAATTCGCCCATATGGCAAACAGAGCCTGAACTTTTAGTTCATGGTGAAAAGAATAGAGTCACTGCCCTCTTTCCAGGCATATCGTAGAAAGCTACTACGGAAAGTTGGGGGGATAGGCTGACAACCTGCCACCTGTAAAAAAACAATCATCGCTGTCACATTTTGCCTTTATTTCTTACTTTTGTCTTCTATCAAATAATCCCCATGAATGATAAAGAGACACAGGCCAGTGAGCAGTGTACCTGTATCCTTTTGTGGCAGACTCCTAGGTGGCGGGAAATGCTAGATGTGCCATCACTGTGGATGGATCAGCAAATCTGACAGAAGAATAAGATAGTTGGCCCTGATGTGTATACTAAGCTCTGGTAGGACATGGTAATCCTGGAATGCTGGCACAGTGGAATGCCTCCTTTTGGGGACTAACTATGCACCCATAAACTCCCCTTAAACATGCCTTTGAGACTTTATAAGATTCTGGGTGTCACCTTAGTTATGCAACTGAGAAGAACCAGTTTTTTTGTTGTCAGAAAGGCTATGGTCTGTTAAGAGACAGGCTGTTACCCGTTCACACTGCACAGCTAAAGGGATTATTTTATCATCATCAAGCAAAGATACCACATACATCTAGTTAAATAGTTACAAACTGGAAGAAGTTACCACACTCAAATATCTCAGTCCTAATTATGTGGTGATGGAAACTAGGGAACTGACATTAAGTTAAGACTCTAGATGGTGATGGCTGACAGCATCATTAGGAAAAGTAATACCAGTATACAGTACAGATCTCTATTAAGATCATAAGTTCTAAGTATAATTTTATATGGATGTGAAAGCTGGACACTCAATGCAGACACAGAAAGAAGGATTCAGGTTTTTTAATACAAGTGCTACAGATATTTGTTAAGAATTGTGAGGCGTATTCAAATGAAACCTACCCCTGATGTGCCACCTGTACCATCATGCTAGGAGTGTGAAGATGTCATCACTGATGTAATAAGTACACATCTATGAATAAATGAACACATGGTCATTCTCTTTGTATGCTTAGTGTCCTATCCAGGCAGTCAACAACATGGCAGGTGTGATAAAATGTAGTTCACATGATTGTGTGGAAGAAACTGAAGTATCGAAAGATGTGTTCTCAGTGGGTACCATGGTTATTAACTGAACATCATAAGGAAGAATGAATGCAGTGAGTTTGAACCATTTGCAGCGTTACCATGCAGTGAGTGATGCATTTCTGTAATTAAACAGTGACAGGTGACGAATCGTGTCACCACTTTGAGCAATGCTGCAAAAAAGCCAGCATGGAATGGAAACATACTGGATTACCAAAGAGCAAAATATTCAAACCACAAAATTTGAAAAGGAAAGGTTATGTTTTTTGCCTTTTTTGACCAAGGACTGTTGTTGGTGGACTTTAAAAGAGTCTAATATGAACATCAATGCTATTGGCTACAAGAAAACACTAGACAAGATACATACAGTCATCAAGCAAAAACGACCTGGCTTTCTGTTGAACTACAATGCTCACCCGCATGTTGCGAAAGTTGGGTCTTCTGTAACAAAAATGCATTCCTGACCCAGCTGCAGAATATCATGTTACCTGTCACTTTTCCCAAAACATTCTTGCCCAATCCTTCACTGTTGTCTTCGAAACACATTTTCAACATTCTACTGCCAGCATTATTTCATGTATCTTGGCTGGTCTACATCCTTTAGCAGTAATAAACTTAATTACTCGTCGTTGGTTAATTTTGATGGATTCATTATCAGTGATGAATCAGTGTCCGGCCATGTTGTGTGATAAGAGTTGTTCTTGGTATAGCACTTGGAAGTGCATATCTATGTGTGGAGCAAGATGAATGACCAGACTAATGTTGCATGAGTAGAATTCGTTAAAAGAGTTGTGTCTTGGTGTGATACCTGGAAGTAGGTGTGATCTATGTGTAAAGCAAGAATGACCATCTTAATGTAGTACTAGTTGAGTGTCATTATAAAATATGTTCCTTGGTGTGGTACTTGGAAGTAAATCTCATCTATGTGTAGAGTATGAAGAACAACCAGCCTGCTTCCTGCCCATAGGTGGATGAATCAATGGATAAACGGATGGATGGACAGATGGATGAATAGGCGGATGAATAGACAGATGGACAGACAGCTCACAAACTATCAGAGTCAAACTGTAAAATAATATACTATATTGCGTTCATAAATAGTCCACTGATATTTACATTTTTCTCTGTAATTACTGAGCTTATAGACTTCATATTTTGCATGAGTGCATCATTTCATAACCACGTTACAGATTTATGATTATTTATTATCTATATTGAGCGGATTTATCACAGCAGTCGCTACGAATGTCGTTTTTTAGGTAGTAACGATTTTATTGTATGTGGAAAATAAATTTTACAGTAATTGCATGTATAGTCCTATCATACATCTTTCATAGCTAGGGTAAAAATGAGATATTTCGAGATCATAATATTTTTCTTTTGTTGCAATGAGAATATATGGAACGAGATATATAGTTAATAGTGAAACGTTCATGAAATTGTATTATTATTTACGAACTAGTGAATTTAAAATAAACGACAATGAACACTGTACTTACCGTCATCATCATCATATTTGTCCTAGTATGATCTATCTCAGTACTAATGTTGTTTTTTCTAAATCTTCGACAAACCATTTTCTTAGTGCATTCTAAAATTCATAGAAAATTATACTTGTCCAGCATTTAATATTATCAGTCTAGACCTTTTTTTTTTTCACCTCTTATCAGAAACATTTCAGTTTGATTTATCTCAGATTGACTGCGTTGTTTTAATATGTGCTCTATTACATTGATGTTATCAAAATTCAATTTCTTCTCGTTTATACCTAGTATTTGTTTATAATAATTTTTATTGTTTATCTATATATCTAACTATATATTATGGCCCTTGTTTAACTTTTGTTGTTACAAGTAGAAGTGTTCTCTGCAGAATTCCTTCTTATGTGCTGCTTGTTAGCTTCATATCTGTGACTTTTTTTTTTTTTGCATGGTTTGCCTCCGATTTCATATGTCTCTCCTTTCTTTTTAAATTTGATTTTACAATTACTTTTACTGTTTTATTATCGTTGTCTACACACGTTTGGTATTGCTCTCGAGTATATTATATTACTTCTGTTCTGTTAGTTCTGCTTGACAAATGTGTTTGTTTAAATAAGTTTTTCTTAATACACATTTTAATTATTCTGTAGTTGTTGCATGTTTTCTTGTTTATTTCATATCCGAGCTATCCAAATCATCCTTATACTCCATTTCTTTCTGGTTCCAATTGTGCGTGGACATTTTGTAATATGAATAATTATTCTTCTGTGTTGTTGTTTATAATATCATTTGTTTTATCAAATATTTCTCCACTTCTTGTTTCATTATTATCCGATGAATAGTAAAGATCGATAATGGTAATGGGTTGAATGAAGCATAAGCCATCTTTTTGCCAATATTCTTCTTCCACTTTCCATATATGGTCCTCACATTTAATCCAGAATTCTTTGTTAATGTCGGACAGCATAGAATATGCCATTTTCTGAACATCATTAAGTTTGAAGGTTTTATTTTCCATTGCCGCGGCTCCTTTAATTTTAACCCAAACAAATTCTATTGGATTTAAATGTGAATGATACAGTGGTAGTCTTATACATCTATGTCCATGCTCCTCTATAATTTTATCAATGTGGAAAGTCTTCGCTCTGTGTGCATTCTTTACCAACATCAGCAACTCAGGTTTCAAGTGCAGTTCAGTAAATGAAATATTTTCTTTCCTAAGCCATATTTTAATGTCTTCCTTAGTAGACAAGGTTGTAAGGATCTTATTTTCACATGCAACAACATTGTGGTAGGAAGCGTTGTCCATAACCAGACAGGAGGGTCTATCTAATGAGGGAAGTAGAGTCTTCTCTGTCCACTCTCTAAATATATGACCATTCATCTCCACATGGTAGTCTCGATTATTGGTAGATTTGGAAATGAAAATTAGTACACCATTCTTCAAAAGACCATTTTGTCTGCTACCTGTATGTGCTATTATTAATCTTTGACCTTTACTGCTCGGTACATATCTCATAATAGCTCCATCTACAGATTGCCATTCCTTTTCATTAGTGTGGTGAGCATTTATACATGTTTCATCTATATATACAATATCATAAGTTTCTTTACACATCGCCCTAATTTGTCTCAGAAATTTACTTCTCATAGTTACTAAATGAGGTTTCTCACAAATGATGCTTCTGCCATATGTATATTTGCGAAATGTAAATCCTGAACCCCTTACAGATCTCCATAATATAGTTTTCGAAATATGAATGTCGTTCTTTTCTAGATATGTTTTCAATGTTCTTATTGTCACTGCTTCTTTGCAATCCAAAAGTCTATGAATTTCTATCTTAGTAATTTCTTCATCAAAACTATCTACAACATTTCTTCTTCCTTTCAATTCTTTTTAATAACTCCAAATTGGTTGTCCAATAAAAAAAATTACCCTTTAGTTTTATAAAGGATTACATTGTCTGGATTACATCCAGCTGGAAATCTAGTGGGGCTTTGGTCCTGCTACAAGAAAGATCCAGCGGGAGTTTGAGAATGAACGATGAAGAAGATAAAGTATTAGGCTTATGTATGAGGTTTAGATGTATTGTTATTATCTTTAGTAAACATGGTTGCGTTACCTGCTTGCCAACGCACTATTTATTTCGAACAATGTACGCAACCGTACTTTCAAATGCGGGTATAAACATAAATATGTTAAAAGAGCTACCATTTGTAACCGCAGCATACTAACAACTAAACACAAGGAAAAACAAAGTTTCGACTAGAACACCTTCGTCTAGACGGGAAAGAAAGAAATACTCAACAAAGTTGTAAACACACACTTAGCATGGTGAAGATAGAGTGATAAGGCATTAAAAAGGGAGAAAGAAGATAATATGTTTGCGTGTAGGAAGGTTGGTTGTTTATGGTATGTGTCCTGATTAATGTTGTTTTAGTCGAAACTTCATTTCGTTATTAGTATGTCATGTTTATATTTGCATCTTAACCTATTTCCATTTACGGGTACCCACATTTGCATTGTGTTGCCACAGCCCCTACATTTTCAGCACGCTTTGTTGTCTCCTGATACTAGTAATACTAGTGATGTATCTCTACATACTTACGAATGGTTTCAGTTTCAGTGCAAGTGATCGCACAATAAATATCAAAAACAGGACATAGTAAAAACGAATAAAATGTAAGTTATTTATACCGTCTAGGAAATCAATCATCTTTGATATCGTTTATACTAATTACTGCACTATCACGACCAGCTCTGAACATACGCACACCAATTGTAGGCAGGTTTTATGTTGAGAGTGACAGTACTGATAGTACAACCGATATGAAGAAAAGTTATGGCTTATAACCTGTCCCTAGAGGGCTTTATCACGAACCATACATCACGGTGAAGAATTCACTGGGGCTACGTTTCCGCCTAGATAGTTTTCTAAAATAAAACATTATACTCTGAGATCAGCACCGCAATAGCAATGATGCTAAATGTCATGTGTGTCGTAAGAGATGACGAAGTATATTATTGTGGGCTGGCCTTTGTCAGTTGTTTTTTTTTGGCAGTTATAGTCAAAAATGTCCCAGAAACCATGCTGAAGTTGGATGTACCAGGTAGAAAGGCAAATATATCGGAACTAAGATGTAATCATCGGCACGGTGCGTTCCGTTATCCGGGCTACATGCTGTTAATCTGCATGAATTTGAGAACGAACACAGAACGACAATTGTCAAAATTAGCTTCTTTCGGAAGGCTGAATGAAAATGTATAGGATTGTAAGAAAATAATATTGCTACTATAGCACGATTCACCAGGTGTGCCCAACATTGAAATCATGTATTTCAACAAATATATAACGCATTTAATTGAAATTGTGTGTGTAAATTTAAAATGGTATAGGCCCTATAAATTATGTTGTATGTAATGCATTCATTGCGATATAGATCAAAAGTCTACTTGTCAAGACACATCTCAAATACAAAAATTAGGGTGTTTACAATCAATTATATGACGTCATTTACATATATGACGTTTTACACATTCTTTATCATACATTTGGCATGATTAAGCGTGAAATTGGACGATTCTGTACTCTCGAGCGCAAGGAAGTGGCAAGGCTTCTTTTTTCGAGACACAATAATTAGTATCCCGACAATGATCAAAGAATTCTGTTCGTGCATAAAACTAGACAGGATGCACAAAAGTATATTATTTTTTCGGGTCTTAGCAAATATACCATCACATGCAAAAAATGGCATTAATATATTAGACGGTTACTCAGATAATTACATAGGCCTATGTTTGAGGACAAAGCTAGTGGGACGCGCTAAAGTTAGTTTCTTTTGGGACAAAGGTGGCACATAAGGCAGCAGTAATTTCGTATGCCCAATATTGATCTTTCTCTATTGAGTGTTATGCGCAGAATTTCATTTAGACGACCTACTTTTCCTTCTCCGTCTGCCTTGCATATGAAGGTTTGTTTAGAAAGTCTACTTTATTTTAATCTAAGTACATGGCAGATTTGATTCCCACGTCTCCGTCTTATGAAACGTGATAAATATGTATGGAATAACAAAAATTCGATTTATATAGTTATATACAATAAGGAATAAATATAGTTGGAGATTTAGAAAAGTGTTGTTAAATAGGGAATTTTGTTATACAGAGATTCACTATAAAGAAATTCCACTATATTACTTTATAGAAGGAATTTGTTCAATGTCCGCTTTAACTAGCTCAGTACCGTACACTACTAAAGGACTCTTATACATTTCCGTACATAGACATACGCTAACAGGAAATAATTATTATGATGATTAGTAAATGACTGCTGAAATGAACGTGATTAACACCCGCCGCTAGCAACTCATTTTAATGATGTAATTATAGGTTGATAAGTTCCCATTTTAGATTCGGCATGTGTAGTCGCAATCCATAGTATTCTGTAACAACACACCAGTGACGGAATGTGTAGTCGCAATCCATAGTATTCTGTGACAACACACCAGTATCGGCATGTACAGTCGCAATCCATAGTATTATGTAACAACACACCAGTGACGGCATGTATAGTCGCAATCCATAGTATTCTGTGACAACACACCGGTATCGGCATGTACAGTCGCAATCCATAGTATTATGTAACAACACACCAGTGACGGCATGTATAGTCGCAATCCATAGTATTCTGTGACAACACACCGGTATCGGCACGTATAGTCGCAATCCATAGTATTCTGTGACAACACACCGGTATCGGCATGTATAGTCGCAATCCATAGTATTCTGTGACAACACACCGGTATCGGCATGTATAGTCGCAATCCATAGTATTCTGTGACAACACACCAGTATCGGCATGTACAGTCGCAATCCATAGTATTATGTAACAACACACCAGTGACGGCATGTATAGTCGCAATCCATAGTATTCTGTGACAACACACCGGTATCGGCATGTACAGTCGCAATCCATAGTATTATGTAACAACACACCAGTGACGGCATGTATAGTCGCAATCCATAGTATTCTGTGACAACACACCGGTATCGGCACGTATAGTCGCAATCCATAGTATTCTGTGACAACACACCGGTATCGGCATGTATAGTCGCAATCCATAGTATTCTGTGACAACACACCGGTATCGGCATGTATAGTCGCAATCCATAGTATTCTGTGACAACACACCGGTATCGGCATGTATAGTCGCAATCCATTGTGCTGAATATGTATTTGAGGAACAACTGCTATTGTTGTTATCTTCTGGCATTATCTAAAAGAGGGAAGGGCCCCTTACCGAAAAAAATTATAAGAAGTGATAGCAGGATTATCTGAACCGCGATTTTCATTATTACTGATGATCCTAAACTCTAATATAACCACATTATACATGTGTATGCGGGTTAAAGGGCCGCTTCTCACTACAAGAGGTACATATTACCCGGAGTGGGGGGTGCCCTCTTGAATTTGATCTAACCATTCCAAAAGTTTAAAATATACTTGACTTCTTACAATCTTCATATCTTCATTTGACTCTCTCCCTCTCTATCTATCTATCCATTCTTTCTCTCTCTCTCTCTCTCTCTCATGTCTCCTCTCTCTTCTCTATGTGAATTATCGCCAGGCTAGAACTAATAAGTATATTGTCTCTAATGCAGTTACAATAGCTGATACATATAAGAAGCTCATCGACTTCACGTGGACTAATACTTCTTCTGTCATTACTAAACTTCTGCAAATTAACATAATGTAGTCAAAATAACGAATCAATGGTTTGTTCTTTTTAAAATAATGCAACTATCTACCTTTCTTTCTCTTCCCCCCCCCCCCATCCTTGTGTATATAACTGCTCAAGGAGCAAGCAATTTAATATCGCTAGCACACACTAAACTTTTCCCACCCCTCCACCCAAAAAAAAACTATTTTAAAATTCAAATCGAAATAATCCCATCACCCGGTATAAATGATCCCCTGGAGGAATGGAAGCAGTGAACATCATGTGCATATTGGGACCTGCTGGCGGCAACAAAATACGACAACGGAAAAGAGAATATTATATGAAGTATAACTTTTTTAACATCCCATTTTCCTTCTGCCGAGCGGGAAATTTTTTCAATGAAAATGGCGGAAAGAAGAGTTCCTGTGATAGATCGGCAATTTCTCATAATAAGACTATTGAACCGAAAGCTATTAAAGGGCACCGCGCGAAATGTTACAAAACGTGTTTAGGAATACACGTCGATATTTGCATATTTATATCATGTATTCATTTATATTCGCTATATACAGTACACACAATACGGAATAAATTGGGGATTTGAAGTAGTGGTAAATATGCGTGCTATTGAGGGATTTCACTGTAATAGTAATTGAATCTATTATATAGGAGCTTAGAATTCAGCAAACATCAACGTTGCAGGAGACTGCATGGCAGAGATAAGGAAGAGATTGCAATGGCATATTGTTAAATAACACGCTTGAAAAACATATGGAAAAACAACAGAATAGAAATGAAACTGGTAATACTACGAACTTTTATTTTTCCGGTTGCAACATATGACTGTGAAACATGGACTCTAAGTAAAAAAAGCGGCAAAGAAGATCAATGCGTTTGAGATTAAATGCTACAGAAGGATACTTAGAATATCATGGAAGGAAAAAAAATAGAAACTCGGATATTATAAACACACCGAACATTCTAGAGTGTTGGTTACTAAACACAATAGCAAAAAGAAAACTACACCTGTTTGGTCATATAAAGAGACATAACTGTTTAGAAAGACAAATAATGGAGGGCAGAGCACCTGGCCGGAGGAGGAAATGCAGACCACGAAGACAATGGACTGACGACATTAAAGATAACATTAATACGTCGTTGGAAAATGCAAGCTGCACCGCCCAAGACAGAGAGGGATCCAAGGAGTTCATTGGGAAGACAACGTTCTGGAGAGAATACGTCACATGACAGGCATGCCAGTAATTGGATCATACCCTTTATATGTGGGCTATAGAGGGATTTTACTGTAATAGTAACTGAATCATATCCTTTATATGAAGTCTATAGAGGGATTTTACTGTAATAGTAACTGAATCATATACTTTACATGTGGGCTATATAGGGCTTTTACTGTAATAGTAACTGAATCATATCTTTTACATGTGGGCTATAGAGGGATTTTACTGTAATAGTAACTGAATCATATCCTTTACATCTGGGCTATAGAGGGATTTTACTGTAATAGTAACTGAATCATATCTTTTACATGTGGGCTATAGAGGGATTTTACTGTAATAGTAAATGAATCATATCCTTTAGATCTGGGCTATACAGGGATTTTACTGTAATAGTAAATGAATCATATCCTTTAGATCTGGGTTATAGAGGTATTTTACTGTAATAGTAACTTCCAATTATCACATTATCAGGTTCCTCGACGAAATGCGTAGTAGATAATGGCTCCATAACTCTCTATTTCCAGTGTCTTTCATAAGGATCGTTTTTTACTCTTTGCCATGCCACATATGTCAGAATATCTATAATCGGAACAGATTATAGATTCAAAATATATCCTTAATATTTATATTTACTTTTCAGATGTTCTTTTTTTTTGGAGTGTTGTACACACTTTCGGGTACATGGCGTACGGACAAGGAGTTTCCATTTGCTTATATCCTTGGATGATATGTTCAGGCCATCACAGACTAAGTTTTTGTTTTAAAAGGACCTCTTATAGAGAAGCACGCTCCTGTCATCCGCTGATGTCAAATCAGAAGATTTAATAATAAAAATAATGGAGACTGTAGTTCGCTGAACCACAACCTCCGATGTATAAGTATTTGTTATGAACATTCTAGTAAAGCTCACTGAATTAACAGCATGTCGAATTCGGATGTGCTAGGACTAAATGGTCGAAATAAATAGCTAGCTTCACGTTCATCGGAAGAAATCACATGCAAATTCGTGTTTTTTACTTGATAGCGAAAACACATGTGTATTGGTGTTGGTTAATTGAGAACGAAATCACATGTATTTTCGTGTTGGTTAATTGAGAGCGAAATGACATGCAAATTTGTGTTGATTATTGGAGAACGAAATCACATGTCTATTCTTGTTGGTTAACTGAAAGTGAAATGACACGTACATTCATTTATAATATTTTCTTGCTCTGTCTTCCTTAATCTCTCGTGTCTTCAATCTTACGCGTTGTAACTATTCTTCAGACCGCATTGTCTTATGTGATTTTTAAAAAAGGTAAAAATTGTCCCTTCTTGATATTAAGTAACCCCCGACTATCAATATAGTTATATAAATCTATTTAAAAAAATAACGTTTTAGCATTTTCCATTTCTACTATTTGCAACATCGTTATCTATTTGCCTTTTTATAAGACAATCGTGCAGAGCAAGCTTCGAGTGATATCACGATCTCCCGTATTCCGTATTGTGTATTCGAGAGTTTTCTGTAACGAAACAGCTGAATGGCTGGCTTAGAAGCATGAATTATTAGATCTTGAATACAGAGTCAGGGTAGTAGATATTTGGGTAATTGGAGGGTTGAGGGGTTGTGCTACGTAAGCATAACATCAATGTAGACAGCTCGGGGATAACGAAAGTAAGGAAACAGAAATACAGAAAGTAACCCCCCCCCCCTTTTTTTTTTTCTTAAGACAATACCATTATGTGAATACGGTATTTTGGGCTATTAAAATATGATTTAAAAACTCCTATGATCATTTCATCAGGGAAAGTCGCAAGGGTGTACACACCGCGACAGTCGGCAGTATATGAGACATGTTCGCTAAAACCTAACCATGAACTAGTCTCAAATTTGCGTGAAATCTATTGGTTGGCCTTGGCTATTTTTGACATGTGACTCCAAGTATGTAAATAGTGACAAAGTAAATGTCCAACAATAATCAAAAACGTAAAGAAAACAGGTCCAAATTAATTCTGCTAGGAGCCATGTATTGTCGGCATTTTCGAAAGCCACGTATAAACACCCTTGTTTAGGTATCCCAACTACATAATTTCACGATAACCAATGTACGATCTATACTGCATGCATCTGGTACTAACTATAGAAATACTAGATTCGTTCAGATCCCGTCGGGACGAAATTTATTGAGTTGCTTAACCTGATATGCCTCACATTACCAATGCGCTTGCCAACCTGGATCACCGTATGGGAACAAAATCGAGTATGACATCATACAGTCCATAACCAATTCATCGAATACAGTCCATAACCAATATTTTATAAATGAATAAAGGCGAATGTCGCAGTGAAAGGGTTTGCGTTTGAAGACCATGTTTACTATAGGGATTTCTCTTCCAGTTTGAGAAACATTCTGAATCTCTCTTGTTTCGAAATCACGCATTAACTGATACGACAGCTAGCTTATTTTGTTGACGAAAAAAATCTACCGATTTTATCACGAATTTCTCTTCTCAAGAGTACTATCCAAAACATACAACTGAGCAAACTGTGGAACTTTGTTGTATGGCTTTTGTATATGAGAAGTTCGGTGATAAGTTTTTCCATGAACTTTTAAAACATATGGACTTCGACCGTGACAATCCACAATTTTTTTTCTCTCATTGACGTGAAAGAAAGAGCGCTATTATAACAGAGAATATTCTCGTGAAAATGTGTGTATTTAGGGTGTGTATTAGAGAGCATAAGCGCAGGAACTCGAGATACTCCAGTTTATTTCCATGGATGTCTTGTGGATTTGGGCGCATGATCTTTCCCTTTCGGCAACAACTTGGAAAACTTGCTAGGACGTTAGTACGTACATCCAAAAAAAAAAACTTTAGTACCGCAAAATTGACATGCAATTTCAAAAATTCCATAGTTATGTGTAACAACACGATCCTCAGGCAAAATTTGCTGCTTGGTTTGAAATTGCTTGACTTCGACGCATTTCTGACAATGAGTGAGCTTCGTCATCTGCAGCTCGGCCTTTCTGCGTTTGCTCAATAGCTTCATGTTGCCTGTGACGACGTTACCTGTATTCTCTATTCATAGCTTATCGATTTATCGATTTTCTCTTTGCGCTGGTGACACAGACACAGAGAGACAGACAAACGGACACACACGAAAGCACGCACGCACACACACACACATAAATATACAACAAGGTCAAGAGCCATCAAGGAAGTAGCAGCCGTGTTTAAGGATGTTCAAGCCAAGAGGTTGACATCTGCCACGGAAGAAGAGTTACTGGTGTCCATTCCAAAATTGTTCACTTTCTATGATGAGTTATCCGAGGGAGAGTTTTTATTAGAAATACCAAGGCTGAGAAGGCACTGAAGACAGCAGAGATTGATCTCGAAGAAGCAAAAGAAGGTCAGTATATAACGTTTTGAAATTAATAGCTGAATGGGACTTCCTAGAATCTCTCCATATCTCTCTGTCAGCCTACAATGATTTCTTACGATCTATTTGTCTGTGGCTTCATGTGAGAGGAGTTTTTCCATTCTGAAGTTTATAAAGAACTATTTGCTATCTACTATGAGTCAGTCAATGCTTTCTGATCTTGCAATATTATCAATTGAAAATGGTTTGCTGAAAGGAGTTGATTTCGATGAACGGGTAAATGTTCCAATGTAGGGTAACAACACTAAACAGGAAGTAGGTGGCTGGAGTAACACAGGATAAATGTCAAGATAAACAAAAATAGGTAGATGTGTTACCAAAATAAAACATAAAATAACCTAAAAACGAGATACAGGGACAGACGACGTTTCGACTAAAAAGTCATGATCAGGACAAAAAAACTTTTTTTGCGTTTTCAGTGTATTTATTATTAGAAACTGGTGATATGGCAAGACTGGGATAAGAGGATAAGAGAATCACAACATAAAGATAGTATTTGTAGTTTCTAACAGACAAATGTTTATTCTTTACACGAAAGATGAATCAAAACAAGTATATAGACTTCGGCAACAGTGCCCCCGCCTCTATCAGCAAAACTAAATATGTCACTGTCAGCAACAGAGAATGCGTATGGTAGCTCCTGCGACTACTTCGAAATTTTTACAACTTCCAAATTTCAGGTGTTAATTTTAGGCTTGTTTATTCTAGTATATTTCTGATTTATGTGTGGTGGTATGATTAGTAAGAGTTTCAACTCGCGGCAACTAGGTCGAGAGTCGAGTTCATGTCGCACTGGTCATGCTATTGATCATATAAGACTTAAATATTCAACAGTAATTGTAAATCGATGCCATATATCGGCAGAACAGTATATACGTATTCAGTAAAAGATGGAGCAAAGGGTGTTTTTTTTAAAGCAAGAAAGAAAACGGTCATTCGCCTATGGTCGCATGTAATTCCCTCTTTCCATAAGAAATGTGATGTTCTTTTTGTGCAAAATACTTGAAGAAGAGGGTGTTGTCATCCTTCTGGCTAAATTCCTAGTACTAAAAGTCATTTTCTGATTCAACAAAGTAGCGTCAACGGCAGGAGTAGTAGTAGTAGTAGTAGTAGCAGTTGTTGTAGTAGTAGTAGTAGTAGTGGTGGTGGTAGTAGCAGCTGTATTAGTAGTAGTAGTAGTAGTAGTAATAGTAGTAGTAGCAGCTGTAGTAGTAATAGTAGTGGTAGCAGCAGCAGCAGTAGTCAAAGTATGGGCAATAGTAGAGGCAGCGGCAGCAGCATTAGTATCTTATTTGCTGATGACTGTGACCTTAAAGCAAACTCAACTCTGAGGCTCATCTACAAATTATTAGACAGATTCTCCAAAGCCTGTACCAACTTTGAGCTTACTACTCGTATTAACAAGGAGAAAACAGAAGTCATGTTACGACCAGCACCTGGCAGAAGATATCACGAGTCCTGCATAAAGGTAAATGGAGTAGCAATGAAAGTTGTGAATAAATTCACATACCTGGGAAGTGCACACTACTATCACAAAATGCCAACGATGATGATGAAGTGTATACAGGGATCACCACGGCAAGCAGCACTTTCGGCAGATTGTACGCAAATGTGTGACATAGAAATGACATTAACCTACAGACTAAGCTGAAAGTTTACAGAGCAGTGGTACTTCCAGTGTTGTTATAAGCTATTGAAACACGGAATGTGTGTAGATGACGTGTGAAATTCAAATCACTTTCATAAGACTTTTATCAGAAAAGTTATAAACATCAGATGGAAAGTCAAGATTAGATACCACCGTCTTTGACAGACATGGTATTCCTAGCATTTATACTATTCTGTGCAGACACAGATTCGCTGTGCAGGTAATCTTGTAAGTATGCCGGATCATCGCCTTCCACAGATACTTCTCTATGGTGAGTTGCAGAAGGGCATACGATTTCAAGATGGCCAAAAGACGCGCTACAAGGACGCATTAAAGACCTCATTTTAAAGCATTTGAAATAGACGTGGGAAGAACTTGCACAACATAGTGATCTAGTCAAAAAGGCGCATCATCTTGAGAACAGAGAAGTGCAGTAGTAGAGAGTTACTAGGAAGTCACGGGTAAAGAAAACAACCGTCTACATTGGTCATTCCATGCCCGAACTGTCCAATGACATTTGAAGCCCAAATAGGGCTTATTAACCATTTATGAACTTATAATCAAGGACATAACTCTAATTGAATTAAACAAGAGTGGATGAATTTTGAATTTTCAAAAGTGGATGTAATAAATCATCACCTGTGATGGAAGAACAACAGTAGTATTGACAGTACTAATATCAGCAGTAGTGGCAGCAGTGGTAGTAGTAGATGCGGAAATAGCAACGACGGAGGCACGATCAGCAGCAGTAGTAGAAACGGTTGGCGATAGTAGCAGTAGCTGTAGTAATAATAATAGTAGTACTAGCGGTAGTATCACTAGCAATTATGGTGCTGATATCGGCGGTAGCAGTGGTAGAGGTATGCACAATGTATGAAATTCAATCACGTTCACACAACTTATCTCAGAAAAATATGAACATCAAATGGCAAGACAAGATTCCAGATACCACTGACCGTGACAGATCTTGTATCCGCAGCATTGACACTATCCTGATGCAGACACAGATTAATTGGGTAGGTCATTTGGTACGTATGTCAGACCATCGTCTGTCAAAGATACTTCTCTATAGTGAGTTGCTGAAGGGTAAACGATCTCAAGGTGGACAAAACTCGTTAAAGATCTCACTAAAAACGTTTGAAATAGACCAAGGCACTTGGGGAGAACTTGCACAAAATAGATATACATGGCTCTCAAGTCAAAAAGAGCAGCGCGTCATCTTGTGAAAAGAAGATAAAAGCAGCAGCTCAACAGCGGAGAGTAGCTTGAAAGTCACGGATAGACCACAATCCGTCTACAGTGGTCATTCCATGCTCGAACTTTCCAAGGACAGTTACAGGTCGAATAGGGCTCATTAGCCATTTACAAACTATTGGGCATGGTCATAAGTATAATTGAGTTTTTAAAAGTGGATGTAAAAAATGGTCATCATCACTTATGATAGACGAACACACGCACAGAGGTGTATAATAATTGTAGCTTATAGGAGAATACAATATTTTTATTTGAAAAACCATAATTAGGGATGATGTGGTCAGTATAATGCCATTCGCATATACTTCTCCAGATCTAATAGCAATCTCCAATAGGATGGACCACTTGTTCAAAATTGTTCAGTTGAAATGGAAAAACTATCATGGACCGCTCGACTAGGAAGTCAGTGACCAAGCACTGAGCTACCGCTGCCCCCTCTTGTTTATTTGCTTCCCCTTGAATGCGTATATTTTGAAGCGTGACATTTACATAGTAACTGGTCATATGGGTATCCCATTGCAAGTCACCACGAGAGACTATTCCGTGATTTTCATTGGCGGGTGATATAGATTATGCTGAAGTGATCAATAGAAAACTCAGAGTAGAAAGCATTTCGTAGTGATGCGCTACTGGATAGCCGGGCACCTGTTACTGTCGAAAAGTCATTATTGGAGCTGAGGTAAAGTAGTGGCAGTGAGTTGGATCTTCTTCCCCCCCCCCCTTTCCCATTTCCTAGCTAGGCCTGGTTAAAATCCTGATAAATAAATTTCTCTGGATCGTCACCCGAGATACGTTGTAAATATTTAGCCTTGATATTTTCAGTTAGCAGCAGCATATCTGACAATGACCGAACACTAATAGGACCCTGAGTGCATTAACACTGATTCGCTTCAGTTTGAATGCGCTTCAGCGGTAGGAGGGAAGTACGATTCCGTCCATCTACTTGCACTGCTGTCCAAAACGAATGATCGTAACAGAGGCCGACGTATTGATTTTATCATTGATTCTGTCTTTAGTCTGGAACTTTTATATAATCTTGTGGTCACTTGTCACTAACACTGACTTGTTCACGCGTACACATCCAAACTGCATTCCTGTCACTAAAAGATATTCCGACTTGTATTTTTGTTCATACGCGTTTTCAACATTCACTATTGTATTGCTATCGTTTGAAGATAGAGAAATATTAAGAACCCCCAGAGATTGTTAAAAAGACTTGATGTGCTGATACAGGTCAATAAACAGAGAAATGAGAACACACATTTACTCAAATTGATAAGCATCGTAATTTAGAAAAATATTGTCTTAGCTCAGTGACATTATGTTGCATTTATCCACAAAATACTGTAGAGCAGTGCTTCTCAACCTGCGAGTCGCTGCAAAATGTGTGTGAGAGTTTTTTTTATTGAATTGTATAGTCATTTATGAGTATACAGATATTGTTTGAACATGACCCTGGGTCTTATAAACATTTTTTACCGACTCTCGGTATCACAAAAGTTTAGAATCACTGCACTAATGTTAGTCTCAGTATAATATAGTAAATAAAAATAATAATTATTATTATTATTATGTGGTGGTGGGGATGGCGGATCATGATGGATGGTGATTGAGGAGATATCCGATATATACAAGCGCCTAGATAGGAACGGTGTAGCATCTAACAAATGTAATACAACTGGGTAAAGTATGTAAGATATGGACTGGTTATCAGGAAAAATTGGGGATGCATGAGATGTAAATGGACACACATGAACGGACACCCCATTTAGGCAAGGCAACATCAACATAAGATCGTTCCGTTTATATATATATATATATATATATATATGAAGTTTTATGATTACGCCACCCATAGATCAGTTTGTTTGTTTGTTTGTTTTTCGTTCGCTCCATTGTAACCATCACGGATATCAGTGCGATTTCTGCCGGGAGCGTGATTACGTTGTGCCACCGTTATGCGCCTTGTAGGCCTAGCACATCATAGATCAGTTAATTCTGAATTTATAAAAACCTCAACCAACACTGTAATGAATAAAGCACTACATATGTACTCAATTAATACATTATTGTGATTACTTTTATTAATAAATGTATACAAAATACTGGCCCACCCTGTGTGAGTGTGTGTGTGTATGTATATATATATATAGCCCATATCACTGTGATATATATAAAATCATCTTGAACTTTGTGGAAGGCCATCTGCAGTCTATGAAGTAAATATAAATCCTTTCTTGGACTTCTATTTATTCATCTATCAATAGTCTGATACTACATATAGCTTCTCTGGTTGCTTTGTTTTTCCTGAACTTAAAACTGTTCCTCACCATCTTCGATGTCTATCTTGTTTTTAATTCTTTCATGTATTGTCATGAGTAATATTTTTGTTATGTGGCTCATCAAACTTATTGTTCTGTATTCTGTATAATCCACGGCCCTGGGATTCTTAGGTAGTGCTATGAATACTAATGATTTTAGGTCTTTATGTACATCGCCGGTTTCATATTTTTTTTTAAAATGTATTTGTTATTATATAGCATGGCAAATTTCTGTGATAGTTCTCATACCAAATTCATCTAGAGATATTATTATGTCTGCTGTATGTTGTCAGCGCCAGCAGCCTTTCCACATTTTATTGTTTTTATTACGTTTTCCACTTCTGATTTCAGTATTGATATCCATCATTGTTTTATATTGTAGGTATTTATTCCGTTGGACATCAAATGGGTCTTTCACATAATTTGCCCATCTGGTCAGCACTTAGATATATTGATTATCCTCATCGCAAACCGACATATGCATAGGTGATCAGATTTCATCATCAGTAAATCTCTCAGGGTATAACGGCTAATTTGCTCTTTCTCTTATAAGTGAATAATTTAGGGTATTTTTTAGCTTTCTTTCTGACATTTTCTCTAGTATTTCATCTGCTACCCACGTTTGTTAGGTCTTGGTTTTTCTTATTGGTAAATTACCATATGTTCTTTGACCGTTTTTGCATAGGCTATTCCATTTATTGTCTATTTTCTCTTATGTAGTCTCCCTTCTGTATTGTTCCATGCATTCTATCATTATGTGTTCATATTTGTTTTACTGCTTCACGGTATTTTAGCCGCATGTCTGGTTGTTTCAGTGTTGATGTGTCCACCTGTGTGTCTATTTTCTCTTCTGGATTCTCCTTTCTGTATTGTTCCATGCATTCTATCATTATGTGTTCATATCTGTTTTACTTCTACAAGGTATTTTAGCTGCATGTCTGGTTGTTTCAGTGTTGATGTGTCCACCTGTGGATCTTGATTTCTTCTAGGCTCTTGTCTTTTTAAGTTTTACATGAATTTTGCACAACACTGGATTGTGATCAGAGTAGATATCAGCTACTGGGTATGTTTTAGTAATATTTACACTATTCCTAAATATGTTGCTTATCATAATAAAATATATCTGGTTCCTCTTTCTGTCTCCAAAAGTTTTCCATGTACGGTATATCATCTTCTATTTTCATATTATAAGAATACATTGCATATGGTCATGTTATTATCCTGACAGAACTGTATACATGTATGTCTTTCTCGTCCAAATTATCCTACAAGTTTTTTGTGTCTTCCTGTCTCTATTTTTGCATTCATGTCTCTCATAACTATCAGAATGTCTCTTGATCTTAACTGGCATGAGTAAATGTTGTAATTCTTAGTAGTAGTTTTCAATTTCTTCTTCAATGTGGTCTGAAGTTTGTGCATATGTTTGTATAATGGCTAAATCAAATAGTTTTACTTTGGATCTTTAGCATCATTCTATCATTGTATGTCCAGTACCTGCTGATTTAATTGTCGAATTATTTCTTAATCAGTATTCCTAACTCTCATTCATGGTGATCTCCTCTTGAATGTATAAAGCTAAATTCTTCTTTTTTCAGTAACCAGCATCCTTCCATCTCGTCTATACTACTTCTATAATATCTAAATTTAAAGCTTCTGCCTATAATATTAAGTTTTCTAGCTTCCCTGCCTGGTGTAGTGTTCTAACATTCCATGTTAGAAATGGCCCTAGTCTTTTCCACAGTAGCCAGTCAACATTCATTGTTATGCCCTAAATGTGCCTCTTTTGTGTCACACACGCTTTGGTATTTTACCATTTAAGTCATTGATTCATTTGGGTTCCTCCACCGTGTGCACAGTCACAGACTTTTTGTATTGGAATGGGTGTTTCCTACTGTTAACTTTGGATTGTGATGACATACTATTCTGTTACATTACCCAGAGTAGTTGAGACACCATTTTTTTCTGCATTGAAAATAGGTAGTTCGCAAGTCTGAACAAACTGTAATGATTTACATTCCTCTTATTATGAAATAAGAACAAAATTCACCGATCCTACAAGATAGATTTGATATCTCACAGTCTCCCATAATAGGCTACTTACACCATTGAAACTGTGTAATCCAGAAAATACAACTGCAAACATGGAAACACATCCATTACATGTGAAACTGGAACAACTTATATATAGGAATCTCCAAAGTTAACCACCTTCTAAAGTTTACAGCAGTTACATCGGAACCCATAAGGAAAGTAATCTCATTCCATATGCTGACCACCACTGTATGTTGACCTGTTTGCTACATACAACAGGTAGTTATACATTAACTACCTGATGTATGTATCAACCTTATAGACGTTCTACCGTATATATAATTATCATAATCCATATACAATAGATGGCATGTTATACAGTTGTTCATCCAGCAGCATCTATGATAGAATTACTTTAACTGCGACCTCCATTATGTTTTATTCACATGTGTCATAGTAGAATCAAGAAAGCCTCACGTCCACGGTTGAAAAGGATGTGCCTCATGATAAGAGGATTTAGCTTTCTTTTTTTTTTTAAACAATAGCATGAAAACAGAATAAGATTATCAGAGAAAACTGAAGGTTCTAATTAGACCTGTTACTAAACTTACATCGTTCATTAGCTTATTAGCTATGAACAATAGCAGGACATGACGTACCTGGCAGTAACTAATCAATAACTCAAGAACATTACGTTGCAGGCAAAAAGTAGTGTATCATGAGCTAGTCAACGGATCATCATTACTGTACGTGAAACAAATCCAGATACGTTCCGATCTCATTTAGAGTATATCAGCCAGCATCCTGCAACGGACTGTTTCAGTATATTGTATTTTCATTGCATGCGGAAGCTCTCAAAATATCACTATTGACCTATCAGAACAACCATTATGCAACCAGAATTCCCTTTACATGATATGCCAATATAGTGACTGTTTTTCCACTTTGTGGATTCACAACATTCCTAATTGATTTAACATTCATTCCCATTATTCACCTGTACAATAATATTTCCCTTTGTAGTGCAACATTCGGAGAACCCAAAATTGCACATCACACTGGAGAAACCAGGTAAGCTCCAGTAGTTTCAGAAGATTGGCTAAAAGAGTGGGAAAGTAAACCTAGTTAACAATTTCCATTCAAGTAGTCATCACAGTTGCCAGGAAACATGACAATGACATTCCAGTGTAGACAGATTCAAACATTCAGACTATGACCAATGAGAATTCCAGAAATGGAGATACTTTGGTCTACACTGAAAGGGTCTGTAGTTCAGCATGTACAGCATTAACAGCTCAATGTTGAGAGAAGTGTATTACGGAGAAGAATAGTGCTTTCTTTACAATCACTAATAGTATGATGATGGAGGTGATATGGCTGGAGAGTGCTACATGTGTCTTTTATTTCCAGACTAATTATATGAGTATGCTTAGAAAAATTCAGTCAGATAATTATATCAAGTGATTTGAGTCGATGATATAGTCTGTGCTGAAAAGTATTACTTTAATGTTTGTGCCTAGATACACTGGTGTTAGGGGAAATGAAAGAGCAGACAGACTACAAAATGTTGAATTTTGTGTGTTTTTATAGATTTGTAAAATCCCATCACCCTATGCTTTTACTTTTCAATCTCAGCAAGGGAACCAATATCCATCATCTTAATTTCTCTTAGTGTTCTTGGTTAACCACTATTTCCTTTCCTTGCCATTTTCCATCAGAGGGTTTTGAGCTTCTTTGGCTGTCTCTTTTCATGATATAGCTGACATATGACCATCTTGTTTTCTTTAGGATGAAACGGCTGTTTGCATGCTGATTCATTTAATTATATACAAAGAATTTTTCATAAAAAATTATTTGTAAATGTGTCTATTCAACTATTTATAGTGTTGATTAATTTCCAGCTTTTGCATGCAAAAGCAAGAATTAATACTATATTTGAGCTGAATTATCTAAGTGTTATTCTTATGTATAAAATTGAATTATCTCCACATTCTTTCCAGGTAACCAATATACCCGTGGTCCATGGCCATGAGGTTAGAGCATGGTCTCACAAAAGTAAGGTCCAGGGTTCAAATTTTTGTTAAGGACTGGGTTTTGTCTGTCAGAGGGTAAATTTTTTTAAACCCATCCTGAACATGACATGGCGACAGCAATGGCATGTGGCCTTTATCACACAGGCCAATCTCACCCTCTTTGTAATTTCTTAACAGGGAAAATGAATATTGGCAGAAAATTGTTTTTTTTTCCATCTATATACTAAATGACAAACAATAAGAGACAAAGTAAGACAAAAGAGTAAAGTGACATTTCAACCAAAACAACTGTAATCAAGTTACTGATCACGTATCTTTTGCTTGATGAAGGTGTTTTGGTAAAGCATTACTTTATTTTGCTGCTGTATGTTTCAAAATTACATTACTTTTTGTGCTGGCCATTGACATTACAATTCTTATTTGTCTTCTTAGAATTCATGCCATGTTGCATTGTTTATCATGTCTATTTCATGTACTGTGATTTACTGATGTTTCCCCATGCCACAACACTAAGTTGTCCAGCACATTCTCTACTTCCCATACTCCACTTGCCAGTTATAACAATTTGCTTCATCTTTTCTGTTTTCATGATGCAGCTAAAGTATATGGACTATCTTTGGGTGATATGAGTGAGCAAGCCTCTTAATGAATTAACCTCTTTCATGACATCTTCATTATACTTGTTATCTATCCATGATCCCAGGTGTTCTTGACATTCTTCTATAAAACCACATCTTTACTGCTTCTATATAATTCCTTACCATTCAACTGATTATTCAAAATTCACTTTCATACAAAAGAATTGGCTCTATTTAACTTCTAAGAAATCTCTCATCTCAGCTGATAAAGATATATTAAATAGGATGCTCTAACTACAATATCTAACAAAATTTGCAAATAGCTTTCTATACAACATCACTGCATTCTAATATCCCAACACAGAACAGGACATTCTTCTTGATTCTTCTTATTCTGAGAGAAAGTAGAAAAGAACATATTGCACTTAATTACCATATGAACAGTATACGTCAACCTAGCTGTAGAAAGGTCAATCATCCATATAAAACAGTGCATCACGTCCTAGTTGGAGTGTTTAAAACTACATCAAGCTAGACAAGAACTTCTTGCACCTTGTCCAAAACACTTTATTTGGAAGTCTATCTCAACTATAGAAAATGAGCAGATTTTACAGACTGCCATGTGTTGCCTAAGAGTGAAAACTTGAAGTACTGGATAGAAGAAATCTCTACAATAATAAAATTAATAGTAATAGGACTCATAACCATTCAGGGTCGTAGAGGTACTGTATTGGGGACATCACAACAATAAAGCCCTCCAAACACTTCTGTCCTCAGCCATTCATACAAGTGTAGAAGAATTGCATCCAGATCATTCCGTGAAGTTGTCACTCCAAGATTTTCTTTCCTACTCTTCTCCCATCAAGTATTCATGCAAATATTTTTAGAAAGTCTCATTATATGATGGAGGCACTAGCGATGTCTTAATTCAAACATTGAGAACCAGTGAGAATGCACATTTCTTTCTCAAGATATTAGCAATTTATGCAGTAAAAGGTGCTGAGTAACTGACTAAACAACACTTTAAAAAACATACTCACCCTTCCTTCACTCTTCCAGCATATAAAGAAGCCATACTCATCTACCTTCACCATACAGTTAGACTCGTAAACAGAATACTCCTGATAAGGAAATTAACCATTTTAATTATGCATGGCTAATATATAATCATTCAAACTATACAAAATGGATAAAACATGCAGCGTTACAGGTAAATGAAGTGTTAGGCAGTCATATCGCTGTAGGAGGATATCCCTGGTATAGTGGTTAAGCCATTCACTTTGTGCTCATGGGTTTAAAATCCCATTCATGTCTTATTTATAAAGTGCATTTTTATCAGAGATCCCTGGGGATTATTGCTTGAAGCCAAGGAGTTATGTGCTATGAGAGATACCCTCAACAGGCAGAAAATCTGCTTCATTGAGAGGGAAAGAGATAAACCCCCAGTGTCTGGGAACAATGTTGTCCTTTCATTGAGAGGGCAGAGTACACATGGATTAACCCGAGTTACAATAAAGTCAATCCTCTGAGCTTTTTCAAACTTTCTGTCATACCAACGTGTAATAATTATGTATCCTTCATAATTGTTTCCTACTCAGGAGCCTAGGGAAATAGAGTTTTAGGGGCTAGGTGGCAAGGATCAAAGAGTTAATATTTATGTTTCCAAAGTTAAATCCAATTTAAATAGCTCAGCATTTATGTTGTCATTATCTATAATATGAACTCACTGCAGCAAAATTGGAATACAACAGGCAAAACTTGGAACAAGGTAATGAAGAATTGCTAATCACTGTAAACGCACATAGCACACACAACTCGACGTTTCAACCAAACGGCTTTGTCAAGAATACATTCACAATAAAAAAATTATATAATGAGTAAGAACTGCATTATTGATGTTAGTGTTCACATGGAGGAGAAAAAATTAAGATATGATAACACATGTGCATGAGAATATCCTCATATGACATGAAAAGGTGACCATCCTAGGGGATTAAGATATATTATATATTTATATAAGAAAATCACCATAGGAGATGAGGATATATTATATATTTATATAATATGAAGATCATCATGGAGATTAATATTATATATAAAGTGACATGCTTTTTCCAGAACATTGTCTTCACCGTGAATACTCTGAACACCTCTCTGTTCCGAGCTAGCAGGCCTGATTTGGCAAGACATGTGCATCCATCCTTTGATGTCGCTGGTCCATCATCTTCTTGGTCTTCCTCTTCTACTCTCATCTGGCACTCTGCTCTCTAGAATCAGCCTTTCAATACCATCATGTCATTTTAGGTGTTCAAAATACTGTAGTTTCCTAATGATGGTGTTTAGAAGCCAACCTTAATTTAGTTTCAGTAATTTAAAACTTTCAATGTTTTACTTTTTCTCCATGATATTCTACATGATATTTTTAGGATCCTACTGTAGCATTTCATTTCAAATGAATTTATTCTTTTAGATATTGTCTTGTTTAAAGTCCAAGTCTTGCATCCATATGTTGCCACTGAGAAAACATACGATCTTAAAAGGGTTACTTTAGTGTCCTTTTTACTACTTTGCTATAGCTTTCTCATTTGTGTTAATTTGAGTGTTGCAATTGCGAGTCTTCTAATCTTGACTGAACAATCTCTAGAACTGTTTATACCTGCTCCCAGATATTCGAATTTGTTCACATATTCTAGTTCTATATTTTTCTATGTTGATTATTGGTTTGTTTTGTTTTGTCTGTTGTCATAATTGTTGTTTTTTGTGCATTTATAGATTTTGGACCTCACTGTATTTTTTTGTTATTGTGATTAGCTGTTTCAGTCCCTCAGGTGTGTAGTAAGGAAGATTGTCATCATCATCAGGTGCCATGTCGGCTGGCATTGGTGATCATGACTCTCCACAGCTTCCTATCTCCAGTATTATGTATCAAGATCATTGTTGTTTCCCTGTCATGCCAGGTTGTCAAACTGTCTAATATTTTCTCATGTTGTCACCCTCTGTCTCTTTTACCTTTAATCTTCCTGTTGTGAATATGTTCTCTAAATCTCCCTGTCTCATGAAGTGGCCAAAAAATTAAGATTGTCTTTTTCTTATATTATTGATTAAGGTATTTTTCACATTTGACTCTTTCAACATCTCCATATTAGTTTTTCTGGCAGTCCATGGTATTCTCAGCATTCTTCTGTATAACTACATCTCTATTGCCTCTAACTTTCCACTTTCCTGTTTGTTTATTGTCCAAGACTCGCATCCATATGTTTGTATAGGAGTTATATAGAACTTCAAAACTCTCTTTCACACCTCTAATGACAAGGTCATATAACACAATATATAAAGGAGGACTTTGTCATATATATATATGACAGCTGATAATTCACTTTTCTATCTGAATCATGGAATGTAAACAAAAACAACTCAAAGTTAATTTGAGACACCTGAAATGTAGTTTTATAGAAGAATGATGAAAATAGCATGGACAGTTAAGAAAACATGGTGAGATCTTAAAAATGCTAGAGTAAAAATACAGCAAAAATTAAATACAGACAATCAAAGATTCGTAGGACATGTGACAAAAACAAAGCTTGAACATTCCCATCCATCCATAAATTGATAACCGATCAGTCATAATAGGGATACAAGTGTGGATATGTAAACACACAAAGTCCTCCAGCAATTCCTATCTTCAGCAATGCAGATAAGTGAGGATAAACCTTGACCTGTCTAGTCTTTGATATTGTCTGTCCCTGATTTTCTTTGGTATCTTTTGTTTCTTCCATTATCAACTGTACCCTGCAAGATCGTCTTTAACAAGGAATCAATCAGCATACATGTCCAAACCATGTATTTGTTTTAGATTTACTATTGAAAGCAGTTCCTCGTGTGAACCTGTGAGATTCTCCACTTTATTTCTTATGTACACATTTGTCTTAAGCTCTCTAGAGAAAATGTGCAAAATATGTCTATAACACTTGCATTCGGAGGCCTGTACTCATCTCTCCATATCTGCGCATTAAGTGTTCAACTCTCACAACCATAAAGCATAATAGATAGCTACGAATGGGTTATAAATTCTCAACACTGATGTTGCTTTTCCATATCAGATTTACCAGCAGCTAATGCCATATCCAGCCTTATCTTTAACTGTTAGCACACTGTCTGCGCATTTAAACACCTTTCCGTACACAGCTGTCGCATTCATGCACCCATTGCATGCATTCATTTATCGACAAGGAACTACATGATGTTTAATATTCACAGGACCGAATTTTGTGCCCTATAGGCTAGGATTACATCACATCCTTTCCAAGTAAGTTGTAAAACAGAGCTGTTGTGGAAGTTTTTACTCATCATAGAAAGACGTCTCTGTTGAAATGGACGCCATTTTTCATGAAATCTTAATGGTTTCTGATTCCCATGATGAGGAATTTTTGGGATTTACATAGATCTTGCTCCATTAGCAAATACGACCAGTGAATGGCGACACGGGTTCTTTGTCAAGTGTGTCTTCTGATATGTCTAAGGAAGAAAATGCTTTTGGTAGCAATTGCTGACATTCAAGTTATGGTCATGTCTGGCTTCACGACTTCTCTGAAGTTGCAGAACTGTTAGATAATGTCAGTGAGGTAGATGCGTTTCGTTTGTTTATGATAGATGATATGAACACGTTAGTTTTGTTATGAAATGACATCGAAAAATAGAAGATCTAATTGTTCTTGTTAGAAATCTGTGACTCCCTATTTGATTATTTCCCATAGCTGTGTTTATCAGTTTATGTATATCATTTATTAATTTAAATATAAATTGATTTAGAGTTAGGGTTAGAATGTAAAACATAACGAACCATAACCCATAACTCTAATTTTAACTCTAAAAAAGAATATTTAAATTAATTATTTAAATATATTTGCATCATTTTAGTGCAGCATGCTATGTCTTTGTTATTCACCAAGAGTTTGTTCTTTTCAGTGATTTCCATTCCATATTTGCTCGCAACATTTTCCAACTTCTCTATTAGCTCTTATAGTTCTTATTTTGAGCCAGCAATAAAATCAATATCAACAACGAAACACAAATTTCAGATATGGTGACCTCTTTTCAATAGAAATGTGCTATAATCTGGAACGGTCTTGTATTCTGCACTCCACAGGTAGATATTGAAAAATGCTAGAGAAATGAAGCAATTCTGCCCCCACATTTCTTTTAAAAATACTCTCCTATAGTATTATTTGATAAGACAGCACTACTTGTGTTTTTGCACTGTGATTAAACAATGTCTATGATAGGCGGTGTCAAAATTAATTTTGATTGGACATATTTGTTGATTATGCATTCTAGTATTTCTGTGGGTGTCAGATATAAATGGTTGCATCCAACTCCTGTCCAATCCCTGTTGATATTCCTATGAGATATTTTGATTATCCTCTTTGCACACTGGACACATCCATAGGTGCTCAGATCTCCGCTTTAGTAAATCTCTCAGGGTATAATGGCTGATGATTCCGGTTCTATTTTGGTTCACTGCTCTTTTTGAATGAAATCTTTTTTCCCACTCCCAATAAGCGAATTCTTGATATTGATTCATGCTCATTCATCTCAAAATCCTCTGATCATGCATGTTGATATCCTGCTCATATCTTATTTACTCTTGAATACCATCACTAACGGATAGTGATGTGCTTCGTTGTAAGAATATTAGTTACTATTGTTTACATTGAGAATCACTGAAATTATGTTTACTAATTACTAACCACCAGAAAGACCAAGGTGAGAAGAGAAAGAGAAGGATAAAGAGTGAAGCTGTTGGACGTGTCATCCTCATGGTAAAAAGTCACCACATGAACATACAAACAACATAGGAGACATAAAGTTGTGCAAAAACATGATCTTCTGTGCCATTCTGTATGGCATGACAGATCAATTGATTGATTAATTGATTTATTCATTCTTGTTTAAACCTAAACTATCTACAGTATGCAGATGACAAGGTCCTGATAAATTGAACAATTAAAGAATATGGACTAGACATTATAATCACAAGAAACAAGCAAAATTGCAGCGGAACGGATGTAAATATAAAATACATGGAGAGATACTACAAAAAGATCATCACCAATATCTTGGACATAAATGATGGTAGGTGTGAAACATACGTTAAAAGGATAATAGGAATGGCTAAAATTACTTTCAATAACAAATTAATATCTAAACATACTAACAATGAGAATTATAAAATGCTACATGTATTCTATATTAACTCAAACACATGGATAATAAACAAACAACTAACTACAAGACAGAATTGATGCATCTGTGATCTGGAAAAATGGAAGAATATGGGTAAATTCATGGGTTTAAACTTCAAGTGGTTCTGACAACACAGGATATGAAAAACGAACAAGTAAAGGAACTACAAATGAAACAAATAAATATTCTAGGCATATTAAAATACATGAAACCTTGTTGAAAACCTTACAAGAAGGTAGAGTTGATGGGAGGCGATAAGAGGTAGACAGGGATACAAGTGGGAGGAAACATCATGAGATGGACAGGAAAGTGTCCGAGTGCATGGGACAGAGGATGTTGGAGGTCCATTTCAGTCAACCGTTTTGCAGAAATAGCACTTGATGATGATAACTAAGCAACTATTTTTCCAATTATGCACAACTCTTGTCATAAAATTTATCTCAAAGGCAAGATATTACAATTGTATAACTTATGCATAATGGTACAGCATGTTTCCCATTAAGGAGTGCACCCTTTGTTCCTGTGGGACTACGGCTGCATACTCCAGCTGTTGCCACAACATGTACCTGGTGGGTTTTTCTTTACTTTTCCTCCAGCATAGAAACCACAATCCTTACCCGGATTCAAACTATAGTCCTCCCAGTTGTGAGATTGACACTAACTTCTCAGCCATGCACCACACTCTGGGCCATGTGTAAGAAAATTGCCATCTCAAAACAAACTACACATTCCCAAATTATGTACAACTCATCAACAAAAATAAGTATAAATAAGTAAAATTTATCCACACACAAAATCCCACAAACTACTAATTACATGTTTGGTTGGTTGCTGATCAAGCAGTCTATAGACTCACAAACTTTGACTCAATGTCATGCTGTGATAGTCCTGTATGCATTTGTTTATGAGTTATTATTTTGTTCCATATAGAATTATGTGTCATGTGATGTATTCTCTCCAGAACGTTGTCTTCCCAATGAACTCCCTGAACCCTTCTCTGCCTTGGGCGATGAAGCTTGCATTTTCCAACGACATATTCATGTTATCTTTAACGTCGTCTGTCCATCGTCTTCTTGGTCTGCCTTTCCTCCTCCCTAGGCGCTCTGCCCTCCTATATTTGTCTTTCTAAACAGTTGTCTCTTTTATTGACCAAACAGGTGTAGTTTTCTTTTTGCTGTTGTGTTTAGTAACCAACACTAGAGAATTTTCAATGTGTTTATAATATCTGAGTTTCTCTTTTTTTCCTTCCATGATACTCTAAGTATCCTTCTGTAGCATTTCATCTCAAAGGCGTTGATCTTCTTTGCCGCTGTTTTACTTAGGGTCCATTATAGAATGCTAATTACATTACATTTTCATTCTCAGTTTGTTGGAAATTTTATACTTATAATAAACAATCCCATCTTATAAAGTTGTTATGACTTCATTTAAAATATTGGTGAGGACTATTCCTCTTCTTCAGCATTCATTCTCAAACTCCCGCAGGATTACTCTTGTATCAGGACAATGGTCCTAAAAGATTTCAATTTGGATGTAGTCCAGAGAATGGAAATGTGTTGTGTCACAGTTTTGTTTGTGCCAATGGCCTGACACATCAATCTTCAGAAGAGGTGAGAAGAATTAATTTCCTACTAAATAAAGCTAATGTTACCTCATCCCAAATATCAAAGATACATCCAGTCTGCAGGACTTCTGGCACTGGGATTCTCCAGTTAAATTCAAAAGGCTTGGCCATAAGTCAGCCAGTTAAATGTACCGTCTGTTGAACCGCAGGCACATAGGACTGAAAAAAATAATAGCATTTTTGACAAAATATGAAGCAACCTTCTAAAGAAGTCTTATTATTCTGTTTTAGTGTCCTGTGGTACATAGAGCCACAAACTATTACTCGCTAAATATTTTTGTACTGCATTGTCTTCTTCAACTCTGCCCATGTGACTACTATTGATCTAGTCTTTGCTTTAATTGCTCCGTGTCGAGTATTTTGTTTTAAAAAACATTTCCCTTGCAGAACCCAATCAAATATAAATAAATAAGCATATCCTGTATAGAACATTGTAATTCCAATATTGTTGAACTTTTTATCACTAATGTATCACTAATACATCCAATCATATTGCCAGTAAAATGTTTATCTACTTTCAAATCATAAGGAACCTACACCTAGTTATATTTATGAGATGAGTCCAGTAATCACTCTACTATCAAGCTGATAGAGGCCAATTCAATGCTGCTAAGCCATTTTATGAGTGTATCCTATAAATATCTTCCTTACATATTTGATTTAAATCTCCACTGTATGCTACACAAATCAGTATTTGTTTTCATCGACAGACATGTGATGTAAAGTAAGCAATGAAAACATTGAGAAAGGTCTTCTATATTAGTGAGTTATTTTGAGCTAAATGTATGTCACAAAATCATAGACCAATACAGACTTGAATTTGTAATGAGTCTATTTTTGTTTCTTGGGACAATGCAGTGGAGTTCCATAATAAGTACAGTGTCAAAGACATCTATTTTTGTTAATTCAGTCATCTGCATGCTGCTCCATTCCTCCATCTCTGCAGATGTTGATTTCAAAGTGTCCAAGTAGGTGATGATGAAAATGAAGAAATCCCTTTAGCTGTGATCAGGTAGCTCCTGGCAGCCTATAGCCTTTCTGTCAAAATACAGGTAACCACAGGTCACTTGAGTAAACAAGGTGACACCTGAACTCATATTTGATTTGTTATCTCAAAAGCATGATTGTAAGATAGGTTATTGGTGCATGTTTTGTCCCTAAAGGACGACACTCCAGTGCAGAGGTATCTGAGGATTATCATGTTCTGCCAGGAATATAACATACACTTCTGTGCCAACTATTTCCTAATTCTTATGTAAGATCAATTGACCCATCTGCTCTAATGATACACATAGCATTCCCCACCACCTAGGAGTCTGCCACAAAAGAACAAAGGTGCAATTAATGTCTATTGACCTATCATCATGTAGGCCTTTATCCAAACATGACAGTGGACAAAAGTAATAAATTAAGACAAACATGCAGTGACAATGATGACTTTTTCACAGATAATAGGTTGTAAATCTATCCCCCAAATTTTCCATGTCATCTTTTATGACATGGCTAGAAAGAACACATTTGTGCTCTGACCTAGAAGACCCATCTCCTACACAGGTGATCAGAGTAGGTAAAACCATACACATCTTCAATCTTCTGACCGTTTAGTTTTAAGGGATCTTTACATCACTGTTTACTCTCATTTCTTTTCTTTTATCCACAATGACATGAGGTCCTGCTATTACTATTTATATGAGTATGCCTATCATTTAATGCAAGACCTGTTGTTTACATGATATGAGCCATATCTCATCTTCAAAATACAATCTACTAGTTGTTTATTGTATTCTTGTCTTCCTTTCTTTAGTCAAGTGTCTCATCATCCAGTTAATAATAATAAGGAAGAATTTCAGAATCAATTTTCTTGAGTCTTTCACTCTTTCCACTGCTTGCAAGTGTTCATCTTAGAAACATTCTACAATCAGCTTGATGAGACACATAACAATAACATTTATGTAGGTAGGTCGTACATGAAATAATTACACACAAAAAAGTGAACATGAGACAATGATGATGAAATAATTCCTTTAGCTTTGAGACAGCAAGTAAAATGGTTCTGTCATCTTATGAGAATTAAGCCAAACCAAATACCAATAAGAGCATATAATACAAGAATATCTGGGCGTAAAGTCAAAGGTAGACCAAGAAAACGGTGGATAGAAAACATCAAAATAGTCTTGAACAAACATGAACTAAATGCAACCTCAGCAACACATTTGGCCTTGGAACGACAGCTTAAGCACCCACCCCTCTGCTTAATGGCAAGTGTGATGTGATCAACAATCATTCACCTGGGGTTAGACAATAGCTTTGAGCAGGTAGATCTTAATAGCCCATAACCTTTCTGACAACAGCATAAGTTCTTAGCAGAGTAACTGAAGTGATACTCAAACACATAAGGTTTGCTACCTCAAAAGTCATGGTTTGTTATGGGAGTTTATAGATGCATGTTTAGTCCCAAAAGAAAGGCATTCCAGTGTGACAGTATTCCAGGATCATCCCTTCCTGCCAGGAGTGCAGCATTGTCTGAGCCAACTAGGTCATCATTCTTCCGTCAGATCTCTTGGCCTATCTGCAGTGATGGTAAGGCGTCTACCATAAGGAGTCTGCCACAAAAGGACAAAGGTGCAATGTTCACTCGCCCACATCTCTTTGTCATCCATGAGAACCATTTGAAAGATGACAAAAGTAAGAAATTGAGGCAAGATATGTAGTGACAATGACTTTTCCACAAGTGACAGGCCATCAACCCATTCCCTAACTTTCCTTAGTTGTCAAAAACAGAAACTATGAAAATTTGCAGAGCAACAACAGAACAGCTAAATGATTATGTTAACAGCACAAAACTAAAACAGACATCAGAATTTAAATATCTAGGAAGCATTTTTACACAAGACAGCAAAATTGATATTGAGATAAAGTATCAAAAAGCAAAACGCTGTAACATACAAACTTATACCACTGCTTAAAAACCCAGCAATTAACATAGTGACTACACAACAGATAATAAATATAATCTTTGGTCCAACATTATGTTACTAGGGCAAAACATGGCCCCTAACAAAAACACTCACGAGAAAGATTACAGCATGGGAGATGAAATGCTTGAGGAAGACTAAAACGTCACCAGAAGAGACTGAATGAGAAATGGTGACATTAGAGAAATAGTAAAGACCTTATCATGCAAACAATATATAGAGAGACAACAGATCAACTGCTTAGAAAACCTTATGCGAATGGAACCATAAAAACCAGCCATCCTTGTGTACAACAGCAGAAAGAACAGCTACTCATAGCAAGAGGAAGACCAAGAACAAGATGGGAAGATTCAAACTGAGAGATTGTCAAAAACCATGGCAAGCACAGAAAATTCCCTACAGTGCCCAATCAATATAAGGTAATACTGCGTGAAACGTAACAACAATACAGCATTTGTGGAAAAGACGATAGAAGCAACCAGAGATGCACATTTGGTTTTATGAAAAACAAAGCATCCAGAGATACACAGAATTAAAAATAACTATCAAATGAGGTAGATAGAGAATTGATTTTACAGTACTCGGGATTATCAACATGCACTAACGCCCTTTCAGCAAAATGACGTAACCTGCCAAGAGTACTGCGCATACCACATAACTCTGCAGCTTCAAACAATAATCCCTAGAGAGCTAAATAAATATTCACTTTATGAGCAAGAAACCATAAGATTCTTCTTTCGTTCTAAAACTCCTGCAGATATACAGGATGTAGTCCAGAGAGAGGAATGTGTTGTCATGGTTTACAGCTTGGCTGCAATATCTGCGTCTTTCGGCCTGATAAATCCGATTTCAGCATGGTTTCTGAGTTACGACCCTCTATGAACAGCCAACTCTATCCCCAAAAACCTCCTTAGTCGCCTCTTACAACATGCATAGCAGGTAACAGTGTTACTATTCTTTGCTCCTCTTTCTAGCATTGGGATTAAACTCATGACCTCTTGCATGCAAAGCAAATAGCTTAACCACTATGCCAGGGAGATTACTGAAAATTCTGTCCATAGGTGGGCATTAACAACCAACCTTTCAGTTAAAAGTCAAACGCACTAACCGATTACGATGTATAATAATATAATATGTCCAAAGAAATATATACTTCATGGACTATAGCAAGACCTTCAAAACATTAAATGAATGCTTCCATACAAAAAAGGGTTAGATTGCAAAGACATAGGAATAATCAATAGTATATATTGAGAACAAACAGCAAAAATATGGTGTGAAAGTAGCTATTCACTATATAGAGAAAATAAAAAGAGGTTGTAAGACAAGGATGTATTTTATAGCCAGCATATTTGAAATTTATGCAAAGAAAAAAGGTAAAATATAAAACCAGTGATCAGTGGGAAAAAAATAAATAATCTCTGATATGCAAATGGTACAGTACTCTTGGCAGAGACTGAACATAAGCTACAAGGACTAATAGATCAAGTAGACAAATCAAGAAGGGAATATGGACTAGATTTAAACACTCAAAAACTAAAATCTATGTTAATCAGAAAAATTTAAGAGGAACTAATGACATAAAAATACATAGTCAGAGATTGCAAGAAGTAATCAGTTTCTCATATATTGGACATAAATTATAAAATCATAAACTATTATAGATGCGAAACTGAAGTTAAAAGCAGAATAGGAATGGCTAGAAGAACTTTCAATGACATGATGAAAATACTAACATCCAAAGAAATGACAAAGTAAAATATTAATTATAGAATGTCACACTAATGTATGGTTCAGAATTATGGATAATGAATAAACATCTTGACGATAGAATTGGGAGTTTTATGACTCATTTACGTAATTTCACAGATGGACCATTATGCAGTATCATGTATATCCACACAAAAAAACATTTGTTTTTTCATCATTTATATTCGTTTAATGTTTTTAATGAAATTCTTATCTTCATTCGTGAAAGAGGAACATCATTAATATCATATCCACAAATATATAAATGTTATTTATAAATAAAACAATAAGACATAAAAGTTTCACATCACATTTGTGTTGGACCTATGTATGCACACAAACAAAACATAATTGTTACTAGTTATTTCGAAAATTATAGCCTGGTCCCATGTAAATATGCAACATATCCTTGAACATATTCCCTTTTTTAAAATCATGAACAATTCTCAATATTCTCTCACTAGCATTTCAACATATTTTTTTATTTGAGAGGAAGTGAATTTCCAACTACTAGTTTGTCACAATATATTATCTCTATTTTTCTAATACTTTTCTTATAAAATTAATGCCTATTTGGTAGGCTAATCGGTATGCATTTTAATGTTCTGTGAGCTGCTTCTGCATAATTATATAAGACCTATAAATATTATATTGATATAAGGCCTAGCCTATATTATAAGCAAGAAAGATTTTACAAAACACCTGGACTTGGTCATTTGTAGTGTGCTGGTATAGACCTAGGACTACAAAACAACACATGCCAGGCCCTAGCTAGTTAATTTATATTCCTACAAAATAGAACTGTCACTCCAACTTAACAATAAAAATGCAGACTATACAAAGACAAGAACAGGACTAGGAATAAAAAAAGAGTACAAGACACAAAAGGAACAAGAAAGAAAAGACCCTACATTCATTCATTATGGCTACTGTTATCATATTTTGACCACCACGTTCTGGCTGTAGATAGGCCTAACCAATCTTCTTTCTTGATAAAATTATACAATAATTTATGTTGTTTTACAGGGCCTAGCAGATTACAGGGTATACCAGAACATGATTTTACAAAACACTTGGTCATTTGGAAATCGATCAGTAAGTGAGAAGACTGAAACAGAAATTGAGAAAACCATATAAAACATTTAGACTTAGACTAATCCAATTTATAAATTCCTAGCCATTTTCATTATAGGTCTATGTAAGTGGAAAAATAATTGTGTGGACCCTCGCCGGTAGTGGTGTAAAAACACTAGAAAACTGAGACTAAGTCTTAGAACAATTGTAATGTACCCCTAATTTCTACAAGTGTAGCAGCTGCACAACGTTCAGTGTAGGTACAACTGCAAGTTACTCACTGCTGATGAACTTTTCCCAAGTAGGCCCTATGCTCTAAGGTTTGAGCTTAGATAAAGATCTGAATGCATATGATAATTGACCGAAAGTGTCATGCTGACGATCTAATATACTTAACATAGTAATAATAACAGCAATAGTGCACAGAGGTCTAACCTAATCTAATTTACTAAAATTAGCAGGTCCTAGGAAAATACTAGTTGCTAGAGTTAGTTAGTCTACTAGTTTAGTCTACTGCTGAAGAATGAATATTTTTTGCAGATTATGTTATATTTGAGCACTGATATGGTCATTTTAAGCACACTGAATAAAACTTACTGCATGAATGAGATTAGCCAAAATCGCATAAGGTACTCATCTTATTAGATTCAATAAAGATGCTTTGTAAAAACTAGCATTGATTTCGCATTCAAGCGGCCATTTTCTTCTCACGACATTACAGTGTTGACATCACGGTCCAATCAGCTTCAAAAGTTAGATCACGTGACATTATTATTTTATTTGCACGCAGGCAGTATAATGATGCCGATCTTCTCATTTGATAAGTTGAAATATATTCTTAAGTTTCATTTCATTATAACTACCAAAGCTGTCTATATTAGCATTTATGCGTGCCATGTTGAACGTGATTACACGCAGCTCAACATCTTTTTACTATAAAAATAATATGTTTATTTGCTAATGCAGTGTGTTTGTTGTCTGCTATAAAAAAATAGCACCAGAACCAAAGCTGCCAGGTCATATATATATATAACTCCACGTCCGATACTGGATGGACAACAAGCTGGTAGTTTCTGCAGAAATATCAGTACTATTTTTTTTTTGGGGGGGGGGGGGGGGGCAGGACCGCCTAGACTTCAATCTCCATACTTTGTAATGGTTATGCGCTCTGATATAACCAAGTTGAGCTCATGCCGGTTCAAACACAAATTGCTTTCCGTAATATGTACTCACTGCGCAAAACTGAAATCCAACAGGCATAGCTTGGAACAAGGTAATGAAGTTTTGCTACTAACTAGAAAAAACATATTGGGTCTATTGGATTTGTGTGTAATTATGTGTGTTTCTAGTTATTAGCAAAACTTCATTCTAAAACCCTGTTCTAAGCTTTGCCTATTTACCATAAGATGTATTTTTTCTCAAGTTCTTGCACAATAGGCCAATCTAGAGCAGATTTCGGTGAACGCTCAGAACCACTGCCGGGATCATTGAATGAAAACTCAAGTTGTTTTTTTTAAGACAAGGCATATCCATATATACAGAAATGACTTGTCTACGTAGAATCCTCGGAGTAACAATAAGAGACAGAATCAGAAACGAAAGCATTAGAAAACTAAAACACTATATCAATCTTGGATTACATCAGAAGACAATAGATTAAGCAATTTTTGCAGGTTTCCAGACTACCGTCAGACAGTGCCCCTAAAAAACATTACTAAACAGACACGATGGATACAAAGCCAGGGGCAGACGTCGCAAACGATGGATTACAGAAATAAAAGAGTCAACGAAAACAAACGTATTTGAACACACAAAAAAGCCGTCTCCAGTGAACTCTTCTACTCCTGACGCTGCAACGTATAGGCCTAAATCGAAAATTTAGGGTATAAATCGAAAAAAGGAAAAAGAAAGAAATTGAAATGTTCAATGCGAGGGATATTGTGTTAAAGTGGGGAAATGTGTAGTCTGTTTCTCGTGTTTTAGTACACTCAAATTGGGTACACTCAAGCCTTTTTTATTCAATTCAGACCACTCTTATGTCTAGTACTGGGTGGTGTGGTCTTTGTCTTTATTCTTTTTGTTCCGTCATTTACTCATCTTTTTGTTCGTTCGTTTCATATTCCAGAAAGAATATACATTATGAGACAGAGAATATACATTGTGAGACAGAGAATACGCATTGTGAGAGAATATACATTGTTAGACAGAGAAAACGCATTGTGAGAGAATATACATTGTGAGACAGAGAACATACATTGTGAGAGAATATACATTGTGAGACAGAGAACATACATTGTGAGAGAATATACATTGTGAGACAGAGAACATACATTGTGAGGCAGAAAATACCCATACCTCTTCTTCTCGTTCGTAGTTTGACATGTCTATACAGCAAGTCCTGTTTTCTTAATAAATGCTGCTGTATTTGAAAGCTCCTCAGTGCTCCTATACATTTTTCTGTGGATATCCATCTCTGTGGACCAGTGTTCTTCCCTTAACTGGTTTAGTGTCAACTATTCGGGTTGCATGATACCCACGTCAAGGAGTTGGCCTCGATGGGGCATGCCTCTTGACATCAATGTTTCAAATAAAAGCAAAGGTTCCATTCAGTTGTGTAACTGAAGTAAGATGTAAGGTTGTCTCATAGGCATCTTTGTGTGTAAGTGAAGTAACATGTAAGGCATGACAATCCACTTCTGTAAACTCCGTATACCCACCTTTTTCCTAGAAAAAAAACTGTATATATATATATATATATATATATATATATATATATATATATATATATATATATATATATATATGGCGCTCTACAGTCAAAAAGAGCGCATCTTCTTGTGAAAAGAGGAGAAATGTTGCAGCCCAACAGAGGAGAGTAGCTAGAAAGTCACGTATATATCAAAATCCGGCTGCTGTGGTCATTCCATGCTCGAACTGCCCAAGAACATTTACAGATCGTATAGGGCTCATTAGACATCTACGAACTATTAGACATGGTCATAATTCTAACAGAATTTTCAAAAGTGGATGTAAATATGGTCATCATCACTTGTGATGGACGAACACACACACAGATATGTATGTATTCATTATTACATGAGCGTCAAGCAGTCCCTTGTGTAAACGTAGATTTATGTGTGTGTCATCGAGGAATAATTTTGATCACAATATGTTTATGTAATAACTCTATTTTGTCATCCTTATGTTTCGTTATTGGTATTATAAACTATGGTATTATTACAATTAATTTGATTTAAGTTACTATTATGGTGAGGCGCGCTTCTTTAAAACGCGGACATGGTCCAATTTCTCTCCTCTTCTTCTGCGTTCGTTCTCAGACTCCTGAATATTAGCATTATGTAGTTCGGAGAACGAGTGCATTGTGTCATAGCTTATATCTTAGCTGCGATATCTGCGCTTTTCGGTCTGACCCATCCTACTGCTTTGACCTTTTTGGGGATGAAACAACCAATGGGAGCCCAAGACCTGCTTAGTCGCCTCTTACAACATAATTGGCAGGTAATAATGTCGCAATTCTTTACCCCCCCCCCCTTTCTTTTCTGTCCTCTGGCACACACGAACGCCAATTTGGTTTATATCGTAGTTTCTTAACCATAAAATAATAATAGAGTTCTGGTAATCCAGCCACCACGAGTTTGAGAGTAGGCTTATGTATTTAAGGGAGTGGTGCAGAACCATAACCACCGAGTTATATATTCAATACGTTTTTGTCATCACAATGTTAATATTGGAAAAATGGTGACTGGATTATCTGTAACAGTAACCCCCCCCCCCCCCCACGCCGTTGTGACTGAAAGGCGCATACCTCGCCATAAGATACTTTCTTTATTTAAAAAAAGGAAAACTGAAGAATGTTGATTATTTCAGTAAATTGTGAATATACTATATATTCACAAATATATTCATAACTTTCGTATTGCAGGAATGACAAAGAAACTAAGAATATATATGGTGTCCCTATAAGCTACAGTTTACTCAATTTGTGTACTTTGAATCGCAGGTGCTTAACATGACTGGCATACCACCTAAGGACAAAGATGGTGTCATAGACCTCATACTCTAACATCCACGTTTCCTTTTCTCACTATCTTTGGAATAAATGAAAGTGATAATTTGGCATGTGTATCACGTTACAGAAACCCCAAACTTATCATCCATTACTCAATCAATTACAGCGACCATGACTAACCCTTATATATAATAATACTAGACAACACACTGTTAAAATTATATTCCTTAAAACTCTCCCACCTGTGTTAAAATTATATTCCTTAAAACTCTCCCACCTGTGTTAAAATTATATTCCTTACAATTCTCCCACCTGTGTTAAAATGAATAAATGGTAGAAATTTCTCTGGCAAAGAACGCCGCAATAAAAGCGAGCACAGAGTTCAAAAGAAACAATAGATTAATGTTTTTGAGATTGTTGAATAGTCCAATGTCAGATGAATAACTTCTAAATCCATAAATGTGATCCATAAATGTCCAGTGAATCCAAGGTGGAGAAAGTGAACAATGTATAACCCAAGTATGTAATTATTGAGCACTGTGAACATTATGCAGTTATGTTGAATGGTGTACAGGATTTTTGATTTAGCTAAGATCAAAACTTGCAAAATGCAATGCCTGAAGAAGGCCATTGGAATCACCAGACTCAACCAAAATGTGCAATGAGAACATCAGAAAGATAATAGATAAAACATCATGCATAGAAAATATATATAGAAACAACAGATAAAATAGTTTGGACAATGGAGGGAGGGGGTTTAAATTTCAGTAACTATTACTAATACGGACGTTTTTATAAGAATTGTCTATTGTCATAACGTCCACACTTGCCGCTGAGCGTTGAGGTTTGTACAGAAGATGTAGTCTGTGTTCCAGAGCCAGGTGTGTTGCTATGGTTGAAGTGCAGTCATGTTTATTCAGGATGGTCTTGTTATTGTCTATCTTTTCCTAGGTCTGCCCTTGGCTTTGTATCATTATTTAAATCTTGTTATAAGCTCTTATGTGACCCTTCATCCTCATAAGACGTCCAAACAATTTTATCTGTTGTTTCTATATATACTTGATGCACTATGTTATACTTAGTATCCGTCTGATGTTCTAATTGCGCACCTTGTCGAATCTGGTGACTCAAATAGCCTTACTTAGACATTTCGCAAGTTTCGAACTTTCTCTTATGTGTAGGTGTTAGCTGCCAAGTCTGGCATTGGTAGCATAGTGTTGGCACAAAGATGCTCTTACTTATGTGTAGGTGTTAGTTATCAAGTCTGACATTGGTGGCATAATGTTGACACAAAAATGCTCTTACTTATGTGTTTCTTTACTTCCATGTTGTTTTTTGGGTGCTTTAGCAAAAGTGACATCTGGTATATCACAATATTTTCATTTTGACATCTTGTTTCTATCTCTCAATTGACTCGTCCGTCTTCTATGAAGATACTTCGTAGGTACTTGAACTCTTTGACTTGTATTATTTTTGTGTTCTCTATTTGAATGTTTAAATGCTCTGTTGATCTCGTTATTTGCATAGTTTCTGCCTTTTGTCTATTGATCCGCTTGTTGTATTTTTTTCATATTCTTGATAGTGAGTTGATGTGAGTTTGCAGTTTTTCTTCATCATCATACATGATGTTTTTATCGTCAGCGAAAAGCAGTTTATTGAGTTTGTTTTTACGTTGTTCATTCTCTGTTGTTTCATAAATCAGAAGTTGTATAAGAATACGCATATAAATTCTACTACATATGACTGTATGTAAAAATAGGATGACAGCAATGTTGATCAAACAGCTGTGTCAAGGGTTGACGGTAATGTAGGAGAATTTCAAAAGATAGAGATGGGCATCAGACAAGGATGTGTAATGTCACCAGATCTTTCCTTTCTGTATACAGAGGATATTATGTGAAACTTAGAAAACATGCTAGGAATAGCAGTTGGAGGTTACAAAATCTAAATAATCTAAGATTTGCTGACGATACAGTTCTGATTACAGGGAGAGAACAAGAAATGTAAAGCTTGTTAGACATGGTAGTAAAAAAAGTGAAAACAAAACTGTCTAAACAAGAAGAAACCAGAAGTAATGGTTGTTTCAAGAAATACACATCGCCAAAATGCAGCATTACTATCTATTATTCAACATTTAATCATGGGGCTAAAGTCAAGTATCTTGGCAGCATTTTAACATCAGATGGCAGGTGCTCCAATGAGTAACAGTAATTACAGTAAGAGTAACGGACTGGTTCAATTCCCGTTAGTCTCAAGAATTAGTAAGAGTAACTGTAACTTTAAAAAAAAAAATTTAATCTAAACGGTGCCTTTGCGGTCACTACAAGTAGTATGACCATGGAGACTATGGCGGTGACCAAGGCATTTGAGTGGCTACGCACACAGAAGGTAACGCAGGTCTGCATCTTGAGTGACTATGAGTATGATTAAGAAGGTACAAGTGGGTCTCGTTCGCGAACAGTGGATTGAGGCCTTGAGAAATGCGAGCTTGAAAGTGGTTACATTTATATTCGTGCCGGGACATGTGGGCGTTCGAGGCAATGAAAGAGCGTATAAATTGGCATCGTGCGCGATTGTGGCACAGGGCGATGGGACAATGGATCGCGCTGACGCTTTGAACTCCTTAAGAGATATAACACGCGAGATTGAGACTAATGTGGATGATGATTCCTTTTCAATGGCTAGGATTAAAGATCAGGCATTGAAATGCGGTGTTGCTAGAGGTGAACATTGTGGAGGGCGCAGAATGATGGTCAACCAGCATAGGACTGGTACTGTCAGCAGAAGTGTGATGGCGGATACACTCAAGGAGAGATCGGAGCAACTATGGATGTGTCCAGTTTGCAGTGATGATGATCCGACGACTAACTAACTAACTAACTAACTAACACATGTAAGGAAATTTTTCTACTCCTGAAAATTAATTTGATCCAGACCTAAAAATAATCATGTCCTGAAAGAGTTAAGGAAATGACATCTATGGCCCTGTGTAAGATCCATATTATTTTCTTGGTGTATCGACTTGATCTATTAGTCTTTGTAGTTCACGTTCTGATCATCTGCATATCGCAGGTTGTTTATTATTTTCCAACTGATCTTGAGGCATGGCATTCCTTCTATGGGCCTATATTTAAAAATATTATCTGTGCAGATGTTGAATAGGCTAGATGATAAAATATATCATTGTCGTTTTATCCCTCTTTCATTTCTATGTATGGCGGCGATGGCGGGTAGCTCTTTTCACACCTTATTGATGCAGATTGTTCCCATTATTAAATATATATTATCAGTATGTCTTTTCCATCTATGCCTATTTCTTGAAGGCATTCAATTGATTTTTAATGCTGGCCTCTATCGAAGGCCTTACTGTAGTCTGTGAAGCAAATATAGATTATATTGTGAACTTCTTTTTATTTATCTATCAATAGTCTGATATTAAGTAGCTTTATAGCTTTTCTAGTTTCTTTGGTTTTCCTAAAATTAAACTGCTCCTCGCCGTCTTCGGTATCTATCTTATTTTTATTTCTTTCATGTATTATTTTGAGTAGTAATTTGATTATTTGATTTGATTATTATAATTTCCATGTATTCTGTGCAATCCACAGCCCTGCGCGTCTTAGGTAGCGGTATAAGTACTCGTGATTTTACGTCCTTATTTTAGCGATAAAGAGAATAAATAGAATTAGGCATGTTGCGATAAAGCGTAAACGTTAAAAACGTAGGTCCCTATAGGTCCTAGTACTTGTCATATTATGTTGTGAATGTTGTCTTGATAAAGGCCTTTTATTCGTAACGTCAATGTGTAGGTTCCTAGAGTTTTATTATGCATGATGTTTAGTGATTTTAGCGATAAAGAGAATAAATAGAATTAGGCCTGTTGCGATAAAGCTTAAACGTTAAAAACGTAGGTCCCTATAGGTCCTAGTACTTGTCATATTATGTTGTGAATGTTGTCTTGATGAAGGCCTTTTATTCGTAACGTCGATGTGTAGGTTCCTATGTGTTATGTATGTTACCAGTGATTAGTAAAACTTCAATGTCCTGTTCAAGTTTCTTCTGTATAGATAGTTATGAGTGCAAAACAGTGGCATGTTAGGCATCCCATAGAGGTTCGAACATTATCGGTTTAGATTCTAGTGGTTTGAAAACCCAGATTGACCCTGATAAAACGGGACGTATGAAACCCACTCTGTAGATAAATGGATAGGGGGATGGGGGATTAAACCTCTCCCCCTTAGTAAATCAGAAAATTGCTTTTAGTACTAAGAACTTAGCCAAAAAGGTAAGTAAATCTCCAACCACCATTAACGATTTTATGCAAAATAAACAAAAAGCTACTGAAAGAGAGGGAACCGCATTGAAAATTAACCAATACATTTTATTAAATAACCTTCTCTTCTCCCCCCTCTCCCCACTGAAGACGTATGTAAGACCCTGATGATACCTTTACAGAATGTAGAAAGCTAGTAATATAATATTATAACATTGGATTTCAAATGTGTGGATAAATCTAGTGTAGTTCGCTGACGTATTGATCTTTCTATCCGCGAGAAAAGAATTACGAGGATACGACGATGGCGCGATAAGAATAAGCATATAGCATTGGGGGCGAAAACTCAAACAGAATGAAATTAAGAATAATTGTGTGCATGAAATTTGCTTGAGGAGTGCTTAGGTTTTGCTTTGTTTTATGTGTGTGTGTAGTGCCCAAATGCGAATCTTATTTGGGGGAAGGGTGTTGTTAACTAGGGCGGGGTAGTGTGGGTGTTTCCGTGAAGTAATAATAAAATCTTAATAATATAAGAAAAAGACAATCTTCGTGTTTTTTGCCACTTTATGAGACAAGAGGTTTGGAGAACATAGTCACAACAGGCAAAATTGAAGGCGACAGAGGGCGACAACGTGAGAAAATATTAGTTTAACAACCTGGCATTGCATGTAAACAACAACGATCTTGATACATAATACTGGAGATAGTGAGCTATGGAGAGCCATGATCGTCTACAACAGCTGGCATGGCACCTGATGATGAATAATAAAATGATATTTAACTCAACAGAAAGTAAAATGAAAGGAGAACAGACAGGAGCCAGAAGAGCAATAACTAATATTGGATATTATAGTGAGTAGTGACTTGTTAATAACAAAATATAGGCATATGCTCTATACTATAACGCATATAGTAACGCGTCGAAAATGTAATTTGTTTTCACGCTTAAAATATGTATGTACTTCAACGATTTATAAACCCAGTCGCGTGCAAGTAATGAAGTTCGTGTAGGCCCATTGTTTTGTTGATGTTATATTTCTCTCGCAATTTTCGTGTTTCATGTGCAAAACAGCGAATAAACAAATATATGACTGTACAAATCAAAACAATTTGATATTCGGCACACCAAGAATAACGTTTAGGCGAGTAAAAGTCATTATTTAGCTTTTTAAGAAAGAAGGTTTGTTACTTTTTTGTTAATGCCTCGACTGGCGTTATGAAACGATGACAACCTGCTGGAATCATCAATAATCATCAATAAACTTGTAACCCGTCAGGGTCGCAGTGGTACCACATTGGATGCCTCAGCACACAGAGTCCTCCAGCGAATTCTATCCTCAGCGATGCGGATGAGTGTGGAAATATCTTGCCCTGTCCATTCCTTGATGTTGTCTGTCCATACCTTTAATGCTGCCGGAATGCTTGTCGGTGAAATAGCTACCTGAGAAATTGCCAAACATTTCAATTGCAACCAGTCCACTATAGTAAGGCTGCACCAACGATTGATGGCGACAAGTAACCGTGCCAGACCCGGTCAACATCGCGTAACAACACTAGCTCAAAGTTGTCATATTGTACTGAGTTATCTGCGCAACCACTTCCAATGAGCAATTACTCATGCAGCTCATACATGGGTCCTATTATCGTAAACGCTGTGCTAAGGACAACCAGACGAGACTGTTATAGTATAGAAAACATGATCGCTGAATTATTAGGACCTCATTCATTATGTATCTGATTATTGTCGTGTTTTTGGTTGGTCACTGTTTATATACTTGGAGTCGCCTTTACTAATTTTAGCATGCGTCTCAAGTATATAAATAGTGATCAAATAAAATGGCAACAATAATCCAAAAACGTAACGAATGGGTTCCTAATCAATTCTATTGAAAGGTCTTTAGCAGTGATGGCCATGCGCCACATAATCAGCAGCCTGGTTTGGCATTTCAAAATATACAGCTGCCAAGGTTTTTATTATTTAAAATACTGCAGATTTTATTCAGCAATTGGTTCATAAATGTGGGGGGAAATGCTTCAGTTAATTTTAATTTAACTCGTGGAGTGGCTCATGTAAAAACATGCTGATGCATTTTTAATGGTTGATAGCATATTATAAACATAACCAATCAGTCATTTAGCTACTTATTTAGTCATCGGATCATCAACATTGCACTCCGGACACATTCATACGTGATCCTATTCCAACGTGTATGTATCCACCATTACACACACGATGACTCACAGTTCCAGTTCTATGTTGACAAATATTTTTATAAGTCTACAATAGCGCTCATTTACAGCAACACATCACTTAAAGTCCAGTTATTTTATTCTGGGCATGGAAAAAGAATCACCACGCCTCAGTAATTTCATTCTCCCGTGTTGTTTCTTTTAAGCAGTTCAAAATGTACGCTCGATCAATTTGTCTGTCGCAATATATGCTTTTACTTTTATAATTTATAAATAAATTTATATATTATAAATCAATATATTCATTAAAAGGAATGATGAGACAGAGTGAGACAAGATAACAACAGAAACACGGTAGTATCTTTCATGGCCTGTGGACTTTCTAGCAATATGCCCCTGTGTCCTTCACTACATTGACGCTCTTCTATAAATGAAAAGTGTTTATATGTTCAATTTTATTAAAACGATTATTCACTAGATCTGATTGTAAAACTTTGCCTCTTCATTTGAACATCTTGTCCAGCAACCAGTTGTTCCCAATTGGCTCTTTCTTGAAATAAAACATCCAAACTTCGATGCCCTTGCTTAATTGATGTCAACGACAAGTTCATAAGAGTAGAAGAATATTCCAGATCAAAACTGCATCCTCTATAATTTACGCCCGTGAATTTAACTTTTGTTGTACCAGGAATAAGCTTGGGGTTGAAAGTCATTGTGTTGTCGTGCAATCTGCCACCTCCATATCCAAATAGTATGGACTGGAGGTATCCCCCCATTCCTGTAATAAAGTTGGTTGCGCCACTCCCATTCAAATATTCAGACCAGACCTGCAGACAGTGTTAATGAACATTTAAAAACTGTCATTTAGAAATTATTGACACACCAAACTAATATCTCTAAGCATATTTGATAACATTTAGTATCATTCATTCTACTCCCCATCGACGTCCACGTGGCAACAATGTGGACTTCTATCTAGTCCAATATGCAAAGAATAGGGTCACTGTCTTCTTTCCAGGCATGTTGCAGGAGGTTACTAGGAAAAGTTTGGGGACTGGGTGATAACTTGCCACCTGTGAAAAAATCATCATTATCACATCTTATATCAATTTCTTATTCTTATCTTTTGTCAAATAACCCCCATGGAGATGCAGGCCAGATTCACCGTTGTCGTTTTGTAGCAGATACCTGGGTGACGGAGAATGCTAGATATGTCATCACAGCAGATGGATCAACAAATCTGACAGAAGAATGATGAAATAGCTGAACCAGAAATGAGTGATGTTCTCATGGTAGTACTTGATTATTCTAGAATACTGGCACACTGGAATGTTTCCCTTTATGTATCCATAAACCTCCCTAACGCAAACATGTTTTTGAGAAAATATTATATGAGTCTAGGTGTCACCTCAGTTAGCAACTGAAAAGAACCTGTGATTTTGTTTGAATGACTATGAGCAGGACCACAGTCCTGCCCAAGTAAGCATAGGTACTGAGATACGAGACCAAGAGGAGCACCAGTAATCATGGTTTAGTTAACATCTACATGACAAAATGTAAAAAAAAATCGTCATGATGCATGCACTATAGACAGGAGCTGTGTTGGATTCTGAACCTTGGCAGAATCCACCACCAGCTACTGTAGGTCCCTTTATTATATGTTGTGGAACCAGGAGGCAGAAGAGTAAAGTGACTGGCTAACCAGACAGGATAACAATTCCTTGAAACTTCATGCACTGGAATGCAGAGGGAGTTAACAAAAAAATAGAACTAGAAAACACATTGCACCAGAAAAAGATTAGTATATGTTGCATATAGGAGACTCATCTCAATGGAAATAGCCTTCAAGGTACAAGAGTGCCAATGTTTTAAAATTAACAGGAAAGATCGGAGGAAAGATGGCATACTAACACTGGTCCAGAGTATCATCAATGCCACAGAAACCAGAACACATAAGGAAATTGCTGAAAGACAGATAATTCACATATATAACAACATCTTGCACTCCATGTACTAAACTTCTACTGCTCAAATGACATCTCATTAAAATTAAGCATGACAAGGATTAACATCCCGAACAAACGCTTGAGCGAGGAACCTTAACACTCACTCACTAAGCTGCAGATACAATAATTTAGAATGAACGAGAGATAGAAAACTGGCAAGAAGACAACAACCTAATCCTTCTCAATAATGTAAAGGATCCACCAAATTTCTACTCAAGAAAATGGTATATTACCTCCACCACAGACCTGTCATTCTGCACCCCAGAACTGGCAGGAATAGTGGAAAGAACAATAGAAGAACAAATTGGTGGCAGTGAGCATCATCCAGTCATTATCAAAGTTAACAAAATAATAACTAGAAGACTAATTAAGCCACGATGGAACTACAAGAAAATTGTCACATCTATAAACAATGCATTATGTTGCGTCTGTGTGTCTCACCAATGGACCACTAGACAAACCACCCATGCAACAGAAAACCTTAGTAGATGACATGCTATTATATTGAGGCTCTCTTATGAAGCTTTGTAACATATAATCTATACAATTATAGACATCTTCTGAGTAGAAGGCTCCTTCAATAGGTATTGCACTAAGCCGAAAGCTGAAGTCTCATGGTTATAAAAGAAAGCTCAGAAAAACACAACAATTCTCATAGGAAGTAAGAGCTAATCGCACGCAACTCAAACAAACAATAAATAACAGCAAACATACTCACAAGAGACATACAAGTACATGCAGAGATATCAATACAGTTGTCAGGACTTTAATACAGAAATACTTGTGTAAAAGAACATCTAAAGATCACCAACAAGAAAATACAAAAGGCAGCAGACAACATAGCGGCATGGGCAGAGGAATAGATGGTAAAGATCAACGTTAGAAAATTCTCAACAACACTCTTCACGCTTTCAAAGAAGGACAAAGCAGGGGAGATATAACTTGGAAATGCACATATCCAAACAGATGAGGATCATGTGTTCCTGGGCATCACACTAGTTAAAAAATTGACATGGAAGCCTCACATTGAGAAAAAAGAGACAAAAGCAAGAAAGAAATTTGTCCTCCTGAGGAAATTGGCAAGAACAAATTGGGAAGGGCCAGTAAAGCAACATAAAGAAGGTATATACAGGTACATGTAAACCAGTACTAGAATACAGATCATCAGTGTGACCTTCAGCAGCCAATTCCCATCTACAAGCTCTAGACAAAGTTGTTGTTCGTCCATCACAAGTGATGATGACCATTTGTTACATCCACTTTTGAAAATTCCATTTTAGTTATGTCCTTGATTATGAGTTCGTAGATGGCTAATGAGCCCTATTCGATACTGTAAATGTCCTAGGACAGTTTGGACATGGAATAACGACTGTAGACGGATCTTGGTCTATCCGTGACTTTCTAGCTGCTCTCCGCTGTTGAGCTGCTGCATTTCTCTTCTTTTCACAAGATGATGCGCTCTTTTTTTTATTTTAGAACACCATGTAGATCTATTTTGTGCAAGTTCTTCCCATGTATCGTGGTCTATATGTATCTGGACAAAGTACAAAATCAAGAACTTCATCTTATCACAGGTGCCAGATATACCTCTCCCATAAATGAAATGGAAAAATTACAGACATCCCCATATTACCATACAAGTCACTAAGACCATGATCTAAGCAGAAAAGTACAAGAGCACTACGTCAGTTCACCCACTGAAGACCAAATTCGGTGACCTTGCCAATGGAAGGTTGAAGAGAAATATTTTTGCCTCCAATCTAAAAAAATAAGCATAAAATATAAGGATGAACTGCCAGACATAACAAAAGAAATAACACCTTTCTCAGTTCCAACGGTGCAATATCAAAATCTCACTTTCAGAACCACCATAAGCAACAACTACATCATAAAAGAGCTGAATACTCTCCAGAAGAAAACAGTAGTATGCAACATGATTGAAGATATGTAGGCTACCCCAGAGAAATAGAACAAGTGTATAGTGATGGATCAGCAACTGAAGCATTGAAGAACGGAGGCGCTAGAGTGTACATAACATATCTACACACACACACAAAAAAAGAAAATGAATCCACATGTTCACCAAATGGAATCTTCTGCTCCAACTACTCTATGGAAGTACAAGCCGTAAACATTTCTGCAAAAATATTTAAAAACTCAACAAGCCAATGTCAACAGAAGGCGTTTCTTGCTGATGCAATAACTGTCCTACAAGCATTTGACAGCGATAAACCGCCAGACCTGAAGGAAGACATATATGAAGTGAGCATCCAAAGAAGGATAGTACACAGTGGATACCATTTCATTGTGTCATACAAGGAAATTAAATGGCAGATATGCTATCAAAAGATGGAACAAAACATAGGAACAAGAAGACCAAGAAATTCCCTCAGGAAAAAAAGGACAGTCATCAAGGATATTAGGACTGTCAACCACCCAAAAAAACAGCTATAAATATCTCGATAGAGTTGAGCTATTTATCATCGTTTACACCACGACAAAACACAACAGATTAAGCAGACACTTAAATAGACTAAGATTCGTTCAATCACCCCTGTGTTAATGTGGGCAGGCTGCACAGAATATATCCTGCAAGGCAGTATTACATTAAACCACTTAAGGGAGGAGCACTGGCCCACATAGATAGACATCCATCAAAAGCTGTTTTGTTTGATGAGCTTTCAAATAAAGCAGCATTTTAACAAGTAGACAGGATTTGCTGTGTAGAAATGTGAAACTGCAACTGAAAAGAAGAAGAAAATTTATTCCACCATCGAAACATCACAATATTGGTTTATTATTCATTTGTGTCTATCCCTAGGAAGTACAAGAGATGAAGCGGAACTTTCCTAGAACGCGGGTCTCACTAATTTCTGCAGCTTTCATTCAAACCCCGTAGACTGCAATTATGTGCAATGCTTTGTGAAGAATCTTCCTACTCGGAGATAACTGCAGTTATCACAGATCCAGGGCTGTAGATATGTCTTCAGTAAGGAGGGGAGGGGGATGTTACCTAAAAACAAGTAATTCAGCCTTTTTTTAAAACGCAATTTCCTTTTCTTCGTTATTGATAATACTTTATAATACATGCATAAAAGCATTACGGGGAGTGGGTATTTACTCACCAAGTTCCTAGTACTAAAAGTAATAATCTTATTTTGTAAAGGAGAGATTGGGAGGGGGGGGTGTTTGTTTTGGAGAATCCTCCCTCATACTTACCCTTTACTACGTGCATGCACATATTTTTTGGTAAATAACTCAACTAAGGGATACCTTCTTATTAGTTCCTGTGAATAATTATCGTCCATTATTTTTAGTTAATCAAACGGAAGGTCATAGAGTTACTATTTCTGACACCTGACACCCCCCCCCCCCCACCCCAACACGTCTGCCTGGTGACACATTCAGTCCTAGGCCTAATTATTTATAATACTCTTCTTGATATTTTAATTATCACACCTTTTTATTATATAACTTTCCATCTTCTTAATTAATGCCATACTCTTTAACAATTTTAATAATTCACATACCATAAATGGCTGCTGTGCATTTAGAATGGATCTTGAAAAGATGTCAGCAGCTTTGGTTTCATTTTTCACTTCTAGCCATCCAAGAGCAAACATCGCCCAGGTCATTGGAGAAGCTGCATCTATTGAAGTTAGCTGGGTTTCAGAAAATAGACATGAATGTAACATTTCGCAAAAGCTTCACAAGTTAATGCTCCACAAATTAATATGGCTGTTATTTCTTAGCAGAACTTACTTCACAAACCATGAGAAAGATCTAAAAGCATTAAAGTAGATCTCTTTCAGTGGATGTTGAAAAATATCCATGAGTGATTGACTATGTACAAAACCACTGAATGTATTAGATACCACCAGCAATGTTTGAGTGTCTTGGATCGCTGGCACAAGTAAAAGGGCCCTATTGTTCTGTTAACACTCATCGTAGGTATCTGACTCAAATATATATTTTTTTAAAATATTATGTTATCAATGTTAAACATTGACACCAACAAAAGAAGAGAGAAAGCTTACAATATGTGAAATGAGATTGTCTAAAAACTCAGCAAATAAGCAAATATAACACGAAGAGGTCCTGTGAGTAATGAAGATATTACAGAAAGTTATGTTGGAATCTGTGGTAAAATATACTGAATAACAAAGAGATTGAAATGGTGGGGCCATTTAATGAGAATGAACACCTATTGTCCAGCAGCAAAAGCATACAGTATCAGAATAGAAGCATGAAGAGGCAGAGGAAGACGTAGGAGGTGGATTGAAGGAGGTAACAATATTACTACATATAAAAGCGAGCAAATTTACTATAGCCCCAAAACCAATAGTCATTTAATCCTGCGACACCTAATAGCAAAAGCAGAGAAAAACAAAATAGTTAGACACATTTTTGCATATTTAGGTCTCTCCCATCAAGTGTGTATGTAAAAAAGTGTATTTGCAGATTAGTTGATACTATCTCTTTCAAAGTGCATTCACATCATAATATAATAACTTGATTTGGACCAATGAAATATGTATGTAATAACAGAAATTTGGTATAGTGGCAACGACCTGTCTATTGTCTATCCCCAGGTGAATGATTGTTGATTGCATTCACACTTGCCGTTAAGCGAAGGGGTGGTATCTTAAGCTGTCGTTTCAAGGCCAGATGTGTTGCCGAGGTTGCATTTAGTCCATGTTTGTTCAAGGTTATCTTAATGTTTTCTATCTACCGTTTTCTTGGTCTACCTTTGGCTTTACGCCCGGATATTCTTGTATTATATGCTCTTATTGGTATTTGGTTTGGCTTGATTCTCATAAGGTGACCGAACCATTTAATAATGTGCGGGGCAAAAATATACATTTGCTTTAATTCTCCTGTGTTGTTTTTATATTCACAGATTATATGGTGGTTGGTGTCTATGTTACTGTATTAGTTCATTTATACAGGGTCATTTGAATTGTACTGAACATTTCGTATTAGTAACATTTAGTATTTAGTGATGTGGTAACTGGATTACCGTGGTCTCCACTATGTTTTTAGGGCAAAAAACTCTGATATACCTAGTTTTGACTAATGCCTGCGGTTGAAGATAGCGTACCTCACCATGACAGGTACATTTTACTAAACCAGAATTACTGAACATTTTGCAAAAAAATAGGAAATTACCTTTTAACCACTTTTGATTTCATATTTTAAAATATCTAGATGTACACAATATAAAACATGTTTATAGTCAAACATTTATTCAATGCAAACAACAAAAGTAAAACAGAGCAGGTAAACCATCTAGGTTTAGTTATTTTTAGAAGTAAGAAATGACGATTTTGAATCTGTGGTAAAAGGGATTTAAAAAAAAAACAGGTGTGATGGAGTAAAGATCTGCATGCAGTTCTTTGCTCTGTTAATGAATATTGGATATACAATCATTCTGCATTGACTCTCTCCCCTCTTGTGAAATACTCAAGCTGAACCAACCCATTGATTATTAAAGAGCACAATCAACATGGTCTTGAACTGTTATACGTTCTTCCCTTCTTCCGTTGAGATGATGACTTTTGAAACTGGAATACCGCTCAAATGTTTTCGATCAACTTAACTCTTTCGGGACCAATCACCGATACATCAGCTTTTAAAGAAACTCTACAGAACAAATAACTGATATATCAATTTTGGTTTCCATCAATCATAATTTTATTATCTTATACTATGTTATTCACAAATACATATTGTTATGTTAAGCCAATTATCTACTACAACAAACGATAATAGTTTTATTAAAACAAACATTCTTTGTTTCAGAACATGATTTTTTTTTTACTCATTTGTCGTTTATTTTTAAAAAATAATGAAAAGTTCAACAGCTGCTGGACACAGTGTGGTACAAACTATTGTTTCTATTCATAGCCTATTCTTCTTCTTCAGCGTTCATTCTCAAACTCCCACTGGATATCTCTTGTAGCAGGACCATGGTCCTATTAGATTTCCAGAAGGATGTAGTCCAGAGAATGAAAATGCGTTGTGTCGCCGTTTTATTTGCGCCATTGGCCCGACACATCCGTCTTCGGCAGGATAGCCTATTCAGAGGCGGTAGATTGCAGTAGCAATTATAATTATAGTTGCCCTCAGCTCATGATTAGGTTTGAGTACTTTTGATGGTGATCGCTTTCACGTACAGGGTAGCTGTCAACGCTTCTGAATCATTAAAGAGCAATGATGACATACCTAATTCATAAGATGGTTGGTTTTGGTTGGTTGCTAATCCAGTGGCTCATGGTCACATGACCTTTGATCCAATGTTATTGTATTATAAATGCATGTGTTTGAGAGCTGTTGTTTTGTTCCATATAAGGTGTTCCATTTATCGGACTTTGGTGACAAATAATTTCCTGATGTCCCTCTACAATCATCAAACAACTTATCCGGTATTTTGTCTGGATATTCTATATAAACACCATAACCTGCTTTATTGTTGTTGTGAAGACATGTTATCTAGTCGTGTTGTGAGATGCCATGGTAGTTGGTGGACCTCTCTATCTGGTATCTCCAACTTCAGCAGCACCAGTACTTGCTTGGGCAGGACTGTGGTTCTGCTTGATGTCAGGGATGGCCCGACCCAATCTCAATTTCCAGCCTTTGTTGGCTGGATTAAGCTCTATCTCTAAGGAGTTGGTCTCGAAGGGATAACCTTCTTTGTTGGTGGCTTTGAAATCATACCCATCATTATAGATATGAATCCATTATTCATGGCAGGTGTCTATTTTTCTCTGTGTTGCTTTCGTAAGACTTACTGGGTCAAAAAGTGTCATAGCATTATCTTTTATATTTGTCTTAATTTCTGGTAATTTAGAACATGCTTCTGGTGTTATACATTTTCTATTTGCAGTTGTTCTCTCTTGTCTAGGAGATGATAGCTGTCTTTTATTTCATTGACATGGCTTAGGACTGACTGATTTTTTAAATTCTTTGTTTTAGTTCCTGTTTTCAACAATATGTTCATTTGGGTGGTCTTTGTTCATTCTTTTGCTTCTTTCATAAACTTCCATATCTCTCTATATCTTAATGGGATCTACATTTGTATGTATTTTGCATGCAGCTATTGGTGTGTATTTCATTGCTCCACTAATAAGGAATTCTTCTTCATCCTTCTAGGAATTCTACTTTTGTTTTGGAGGGTGTTGTCATGATTACACTGTTGTTTTCTAAAGCAGAATGTATGTAACCAGGAGTCAGGTCTCTGAGCGTATCATTGACTGATCCCCAAGATATGCCTGTGAGCCTTTTCAGTAGCTATAACCGATTTAGATATTTATTTTTGACATTTTCTACATGTTTCTTGATGGTGAGCTGCAAATTAAGCCTAACTCCAAGATATGTGGGATGTTATTCTCTTGGCAATTTCTGTGTATATAATCACAGACTGACATCTTTTTGTATAGACAGTATTAGACATCTATTAGACAGTATAGACATCTATATTAGACAGTATAGACATCTATAGACAGTATTCTGAAAATACAACAAACAGTGAGTGAGACAGCAACAATACAACTATAATCTGAAATGTGTGTAATGCACAATGAGCTACTGATACTAACTTTTTCATATATAGTCAGATCCTTAATTCTTATTGAAGTGTTCATTGGGACCATCAGAGGGAATCCTAGCAGAACTACATCAGCCTGTTTAATGATGTTGGATATATTAAATCCATCAAACTCTGGGTGATAGTCCAATACAGAGCTGAAGGGAAGGTACAGCTTTGTTTTTACTTCTCTCCATGTACTGTTTTCAGACTGTAAAGGTAAAAAGGAAAATTCAACCCACAGGTTCAGCGAACAGCAACATTTGTTCTTAAATATGAAAAAGAAAAACATAATGGCAACTGACAAAAGTAAATAAAGACCCAAAATTAATATTGAGAAAAAATTAACTGCAATTTAGAAGAAGTGACAAGCGAACGAAAGAAGAAGAAGAAGAAGTGACACATTTTTATTATTTAGGAACTAATATAAACAATGCGGGGGACTGTGCAGTTGAGATGAAGAGGAGAACAGCAATGGCGCTGGTAAAATTAAAACACATAAAGGAACTATGGCAGTACTAACATAAGAACCAAATTGTGTTTACTACGAACATGTGTATTTCCTGTGGCGACATATGGATGTGAAGCATGGACACTAAATAAACCACTGGCCAAGAGAATAACAACATTTGAATTAAAGTGCTATAGAAGAGTTTTTGAATACCATGGATAGCAAGGAAAACAAACCAAGAGGTGTTACGAACAATTAATGTCCAGGAAGGCTGGCTTCTGAACACCATATTAAAGAAAAAGCTAGTTTTTTAAAATCACATTAAGAGACACGATGGCATGGAGAGAGTGTTACTGGAGGGGCAACAGGAGCAAAGGCCGCCCAAGACGTCGTTGGACAAAATACATTCAGAAATGCTTGCGTATGTCACTGGAAGTGGCAGGACAACTTTCTCAAAACCGCGGAGAGTTAAAGAGATCGATAGCAAAGACTACTTTCTGGAAAGAATATGTTACCTGATGATGATGATGTTAAAGGTACACAATTACTATAACATAAACCTACAATCAAAGAAGAGACACATCAAAATTTCATTACAGATGTTATCAGAAACCACCTTTGGTCCTACATCGGGCATGTCCTACGCGCAGGCATCAACAGAATACACCACCAATCTCTTGAATGGATACCTACAGTCAGGGGTAGACCAAAAGAAACACTCAAAAGAACAATACTTAGAGAAAGTAAAACAATCAATATCCATACTATTCAAGAACAGCACATAATAACTTTGAACAGACAGAATTGGAGAGATCTGACATCTGCCCCATGCGCTAACTTCATCGCAAAAGGAAAATGAATGAATGAATGAAACCTACAATAATTGGCAAAAAGTTATAATAAAGTCCTGAATATACAGTACAGAATAAAATAATGTTAACGTATTGGCTACAGTGTTTTTTAGTCCTAGACCTATATATAATCGTATATGTATATATATATATACAATCCTGTCACCATGACTCCAATATTAACATTGGAATATACATAGGCCATCGTGTTGTATTATATACCCTGGCGGTTATGGTTCTGCATCATACTCTTAAATACACACTATTGAATTCGTGGTGGCTGGATTACCAGAACGCGACCTCTACTATTATTCGATGGTTTCAAACTCTGATATAAGTCTAACCAAACTGGCACCCTTGTGTTGCCGGGGCCAGAAAGAGGAGTAAAGAACGGTGATATTATTACCTGACAGTCATGTTGTAAGAGCATACTAAGGATGAGATGGGCTCGCGATGGTTGTTTCAACCCAAATAGGGTCAAAGTGACGCAGAAGTTATATCATGCTGTAGTATGATATGTCAGGCCAAAACGCGCAAATATCGCAGCTAAGATGTAAACTATAACACAATGCACTTCGTTCTCCGAACTACATAATGCTGATCTTCAGGAGCCTGAGAACGAACGCAGACAAAGCAGAGCGAAATTGGACCATGTCCGCAGTTAAAAAAAGCGTACCTTACCATAAGAGCACTTTAAAAAAAAATTATAATAATAAAAAAGTTTGTGGTACGCACAGGCGTTAGGTAATTACGAAACATGAAGATAATAAAACAGAGATTTATTACAAAAACATGTCTTGTCTTGTCTTATCCATAAGTGGACTTAGGTGTACGTGGAGCCAAAGCTTTCTTTGGCTAACTGTGACGCTGTTGCCATAGTGCACCGTTTCTGCTTTAAGATGATTCTTTATTGTAGGCTATAGATGGAATGCGGCCTGGTTTCATTCAGATTGGGTGGCCGAACCATTTGACCTTTTGTGTCTATGTATTCTGATAACTATAACTTACATGTGAAACTACAAAAACATGTGATCAAAAATATTCCTCGATGACCTATACACATATAAGTAAACTGTGTAAGTTCCATTTCATAAAAAGATGTTTTAAGAAATTGAATTTGAAGAAGATGAACATGTGTAAAAAATGTGAGCGAAACCGCTAATTGAATGAGCCAACCATAGTTCTACTGTTGAGAATTTCTTCTAGTTTCTATCAGAACTAATTTCTCAGCTGATAAGGAATTGTGTAATTTTGTGGTCCCAACTCCATCCCTATTGTTTTCACCTTATAAACTGCCACCTAGGGAAAAAAATTGGGCTCTTAATAGGTCCCCCGCCGCAGACGGATGTGACGGGCAATTGGCGCAAAAAAACGGCAGCACAACACCTTCCATTTTCTGGACTACATTCTGCTGGAAATCTACTAGGACCATGGTACTGCTACAAGAGAGATCCAGTGGGAGTTTGAGAATGAAAGCTGAAGAAGAAGAAGAAATAGATCCAAGTGCACATTAAATGATAAACCATCATGGCATATAGTTGATACACTATCCAACCCCGTTGACAGAATGAAAGATTATACACAGACTAGGGAAGAACACTCGGCATATTGAAAATGATGAACTGGACTAAAAATGAATATATTCATGTTCTCCTACTCAATTTCTAGTTAATTGAGAGTGAAAATATAAATAACAGCAATAACATTATAAAACTTTCAACTTTACCTTCCCGAATTCTTTGGCCAGTTTGTTGGCAAACTCCAAGTTCATCACTGCAATATTGTTAGTGTAGGCGGAGTCATTGACAGGAGAGTGCCATTCATCTGGAGGCGTGACCTCTGTGCAAATGTACAAAATACAAAATAGCACATCATTATTACTTAATTACTGACAATATTTTTGACAGAATTCTTGGCAGACCAATCTGTTCTCAGTCTCTTTCAGCAGAGTAGGTGTGCCGATAATTCCTGTGGGTAACTGATTATGTAAATCTACCATCCATTTTCTTACAAGCTTTTTGAGTCATTTTTTTCTCTGACGCTTAAGCCTATTACTGGTCATAAACTATTTCATACTTCAACATACCGGGTGCGGCTGTATCACCCATCGCCTTGTTGTAGTTCAACGTGTAGTTGTAAACTTAATTCAGTATGCAACATTGCTTCCTCGTATGTTAACCCATAAGATCATAACTTATATAAATTATTATTTATGTATTTTTTTTTTTTTTTTTTTTTTGGGGGGGGGGGGGGGGGGGTTAATCCCTATAGTCCTGAATTAAATTTGATGAAAGAAATAAAATTGGAGACTTTTTTTACCATGTAACTTTATACTTTATTATTTGCAATATGTTTGCTGGTCTGGAAAGGTTTGTAACTTTGTTTTTCTGTCTGCTCTCTTACAGTGGCCACAGTCACATTTGTAATTTTTAATTCGATTGTGTTTGTTCTTGCCCAGCCGTGTAGTTTGTTAGTCTGTGAATAGTCTTTTTGCTAAAAAGTGATGCAATTTTGAATCCAATAGCAGGAAATAGCCCATTTTCATTAAAACGATTTTTGGGTGCACCATGTATTGCTACCATCAAAGCATCATTCAATGTGAGCAGTGTTTCTGGCATGCACTTTAGTTAAGAAGCTCATAGCCCTATGATCGTTATTATGTTCATATTCACCATCACTGACCTACTGTCTAAATAATAATTTCCGCAACATAAATCGGAATCATCGATTGGACTCTACATTTTAATAGGCTACTGAATGATTTATCATAATCAACTTGTAACAGGTTCTGTATTGCCTGTCTCGATTGCTCACTCTTAGAAAAAATTTGAAATTTCAAGAAAAATACACTTGTTTGAACTTTAATTGTATAAGTATCGCACATCGCTACTTTATTTGTGCATCATAATTTTTAAAAAAGTGGATGTTACTACATTTAATAGCTCGTAACTAACAGAGTGAAAACAAAACATTTTTCAGCAGTATAGCATTATAAGGCACCAGCATTTTAGGATCTTAAGGGTAATATCCAATGACAAACTAATACTGCCTGAATGCTTGCAGATTTCCATTCTTTTAGACAGTAGTATCGTGTTGTAATTTAACACTTTATGTCTGGTCGCTAAAACCACCACTTCACCCACAGTACAAGTAAGCCAATAAATTCACTATGTTTATAGGTACTTCTAAATATATTATAACATGACAGGAAAAACTTTATGCGGATAAGAAATTGAAAAAGGGTACGGGCCCTAGGCTACAATCCATGATAACGTGCTGTTTATTAGTGTTTATTATTCTGATATAGTCATGGACACTGCAGTTCTTCACTTATTGTGTGCTTTGTTGTGTTCTTGATAAAGACCTTTTGCTTGAGATGTCCGTATTTTTTTCTTTGATGCTTCCAATAATTCACAATATTTCATTACTTTGTGTTTCAAGTGTTAACTGTTGGATTATAGTTTTACTCCAGTTTTTACAGATTATTGATTAATCCCAGGCAATCCAGATATCCTTTACAAAAATAATAACTTCTATAAACATGTTTGGATAATGTTCATTAAAGTTAACTTTTAAAATATAATACTTTTAACTAAATATTGTTTCAGGAATATATACAAGTAACAAAAAAGATTTAAGGCAACAGAAACAGAGGGCGACAACGTGATAAAATATTACAGTGTAACAACTTGGCATGACAGGGAAACAATAATGATCTGGATACATAATACTGGAGATATACAGTTTTGGAGAGCCATGAAAGCCTACACCAGCCGACATGACACATGATGATGAACAGAAAAGAGAAATATAATAAGAATACTGAATGCATTGAAAACCTTACAAAAAGATAAGATTTAGAGCAAAGAAATCAAGAAAAAAAAACACAATAAATTGGAAGTAAGTATAAAGAGTTGAAAAAATATAATTTTGTATGAATGTGTCAAAAAGATGAAAAAGTAGAAACTATAGGGAATAATTTGGGAGGTGCAGTAGTGCAGTGTTAATTGACTTGCAAGATGGCCACCAGGCCTGGGTTACTGGTTAACTCATTGTTTTTGTGATTTTAAATAAAAACTACTCCCGCAGTTCAACCATCCACGAGGAAATATGATACCTGGGATAATGCTCTGAGAAGATTAAGGAATTGTGCCAGCACTACTGAGCAAGTGAGAAGAAATCGCTAGGCAGCAGGTTTCTTGTCAACCACCGTCTAAGCAGTCGAGTGGTCATGAGAAAACCGTGTGCTGTGATGTTGGCTTTGAATTCAGCTTACTGTTACTTGCTACTGGAGATAAATTATAGTTATCTTTCACTGGTTAAATGGTACTTATATGATTTGACTTACCTAAAATCCGGTAAATGTTTCTGTTTGAATCATATGTGACCCGTGAGCACCAAAATTTAGCTGTCTCCCATACAATCTCTGCCGCTGATCCATTTATTATGAGGTCTACATCTCGTGTCAGTTGCCAGTACTGACGTACCATTAGCGAAATATCACCGTTGATATGCACCTTGTACTGTGCTTGTTCATGGTCAGGACTTGTCTCTAAGCCTGAATTAAAAGAAGACATTCTACGGATTAAAAATTCTGAAAACTGACACTAGAATTACAGTGTTGATTTTTCTGATACAAGTGCGAATTCATTCTATTCAACAAAGAGGGTTATCTTTTCACAATATTCTACACACTCATTCACAAAAACATACCAACTCTTAGTATACACAGTCTATTACCACCTAATAATCTATGGTTATTATGTGATTATTCTATGGGGAGATGTGCGAAGGTAAACGTTCAAGTGGAGGGCAGAAAAAGCGCTTCAAGGATCACCTAAAAAGCTCTCTCAAGCACTGCAGCATCGATCCTAGCTCTTGAGAGACTACAGCACTTGATCGCTCAGCCTGGCACACCCAGATCACTGCTGGCATTACGAAATTTTAAAAAAGAAAGAACACTGCGGGCAATCCACAAGCGCAAAAAGCGGAAGGACAAATCCGAAAATTCTCCTACCCCGAACCTTTAGCACTCCTGCATGCACTGCAATAGAACTTGCCGTGCACGAATCGGACTCATCGGGCATCTACGAACTCACAAATCAAATTAGTTAATTACCAGTTTTAATTATAATTATTATTTTTTCCATCGCATTTATTGTTTTTCATGCCATGTCCATCTTCGCTTGCGAAGGAGGAACAACATCATCAATACCTCTTTTATATGCGCTGATGTGATATGTTTGTTTGTTAACCCCAGGAATTGTGAACAACTAACTTTTACTTCCTATCTGCAGTGGGGTGGTTTTACTGAGTTTTCTTTCATACCCAGGAGACTTCAGTCAGTCAGTTCCTCTTTTGCCAAGTTTGGCACATAGGACGGATGTCATAATTATCCATGTCTGTCGGTCAGTTGCCAAGGATTGCAGGTCGTGTACATTTATGCCAGTTGATTTTAGTTCACTCATAAATGTTCTTCTAAGCGTTGTTATTGGTCTTCCCTGTTTTCTTTTTCCGTCTGGTGTCCACATGAAGGCTTGTCGTGGAATTCTATCTTCCTTCATTCTAAGTATGTGGTCGATGTATGTCCAGCGACGTTTTCTGATGATGTTCGTCACATATTCTTGTTTTGTCTCCTCTCTTATTATGTCGTTTGATTTGAAGTCTTTCAAATTAGTATTTGTGATTTTTCTGAGGCATCTATTCTCGAAGGCAACTAACTTCTTATCCATTATTGCGGTAGATTTCCAACTTATGTCAATATATGATGGAACAACACTTGCATTGAAAAGTCGTAATTTGATGTGTTTACTTGTGATCTTCGATCTCCAGATGTTTGAGAGTTTGTTAAAGGCGTTGGAGGCGAGGAGCGATTCGAGTCATGATTTCTGAGTTGATATCCCCGTCTGCTGTTTTCTTGCTTCCCAAATATACGAAATTTAAAACGTTGTCTAGTATATTATCATCTAGTTTAATTGATTCTGTCAGGCCGGTAAAGTTCATGATAAAAATAACAAAATTTATTATAAATTGATTAATTATGGATGGATTCCACTGTATACAGTACCTAAAAAACACATGCATGTTACATACCAGATACACAGAAATACATACATTCTGTTATTTGTTGTTTGTAAGATTCAGTTGTATTCCTTGCTTTATATGACTCTAGTCTATTTTATCTCAGTGTGTATTTATACATTCTATTTATTGTTTACTGATAAAATTGAATGCATCGGGCCATTAGCACAAATAAAACAACAACAACGCATTTCCGTTACCTAGACGACAACCTGCTGGATATCTAGTCGAACCATCCTGCTACAAAAGAAATTCAGTAGGAGTTTTAGAACGCCAAAAAAAAATACTTTCTTTAATTCTGTCATTCTCTTGTTAATACAAAGCATGCAAATTACACAATCTGTCAACATAGTAACACAGTTTATAGTAAGCTCGTCTTGCAAATCCAACTAGTCTAAGCGGTTCGAGCGCTGACCGTCCACATTGTACTGGGGATAGAAGTAGTGTCTCAAAATTCAACAATAGTTGATTAGGAATGTCTTGTACATGATACGCTTCAATTATTGTAATTTAAAGTCACAAGCTAGACTGGTTGGTGTCTGTTTTATTTGTTTCTGAGGTTCAGCGCAGGCTTCTCGAGCAAAGATTCTGATTTCAAGTAGAATATCCTACTCATGATGTACCTCTAAACCAGTGGCGTATACTAAGCATAAGCAAGGCAAGCATTGCATGCCTTCAAGAGTTGCGAAAATGATAAACCAGTCAGTGATCTATCCCCCATCCAAACTTAGCCCTTGCAGCATTGCTCAAAAATATATTTTAAAATATTTTTCTCACAAATCTGAATTTTTCCGAAAATTAGTGCTGGCAACACATATGTTGAAGTGGCCGCACTGAAGCAATTTTTAAGTTGCTTTCGTTAAAATAGTCCCTTTACATATAAGCGCAGTGATATACTGTGTGTTTTTTTATAACCTTGTCTCCAGAGTAAGCTTGCGATGAAAAAAAAATTAATACATTTTATGATTCAATCACTATTATAACAATTTAGCACTGGCAAATAATAAATTGATTGATGAACATTTATTTACTGGTGTGAAACAGTGCAATTTCTATGTTCTAGTACTTTTATTTGAATGTTAAACTAATGATAACAATGCAAGCAATTATAATCTTGATTGCATACACACACACTTGTTTAGTAAGCCATTTCCGGTCACTTTTGGTACACGTCACGTGATCTTACTCAACACACACGCACATTTACACAGCGATGTGGTTTCAATTTCAAACCTTAAGAATTCAAAACTTCAAACGTGATTTTAATCAGCTGATATTTAATATTTTGTGTTTAGAAACATGTGTATTGCTATTGTTAATTACTAAACTTAGTATATTTGTTTACCGTGGTGGTTATTATGGCTGATTCTATTAATGATGTTGTTGTAGATTTATTTGAGCGACCGTTTCAATCGCGAACATTTAATGAAAAATTGGACTTGGTAAAAATGGGCAGACCGATTCCTGCGTTAAGCAGTTTGAAACGAGAAGGAACAAAATGTGTCCGTTCATTTAACAATGATTTATATAAGAAAGTCGTTTGGCTTTGTGGTTCGGAATCATTATGTAAGTTATTTTAATATTGACAATTCCTGCATCGTCGTCTTCAGTGGAACGTTCGTTTTCTGCATTAAAACGCATTAAAAATGTCATAAGGAACTCGCAGGGGCAATGTCGTCTTTCTGCTCTATCAATGATGTCAATTGAAAAAGACCTTCTTGTAGAGATGAAAGGCAATGATGACTTTTATAACAAAGTAACAGAGGACTTTAGCAGAAAGAGCCGCAGAATAGAACTGAACTTCAAATAACTGGGTGAGTAGAAAATTATCATTTTTTAAAAGTTGCATGCTCTCTTTCAGACCCCAGGATACGCCACTGCTCTAAACCCACTTATTTTTCTTTTTTGCTGTAGTTATTTTCTAGACAATATAAATACAATCACTAGTTTGTCATTGCTTTCTGAACTGTTTGAATGCACAATTGTCTGCAGTCAGATTTGAACCCGGTCGAGTGCAAGTAGAAATAAGGGAAAACAAATGTTTTGGAAATTTTTTAGTGATTTTGACCAGGACTGATAACATGTTGAATTGGAGTAAAATTTTGATACAATAGTTTACAAGTTAAAACACCCAATGGTGATGAAGTTTTATGTATCACTAAAGTCATCAAGTTTTATGTATCACTAAAGTCATCAAGTTTTATGTATCACTAAAGTCATCAAGTTTTATGTATCACCAAAGTCATCAAGTTTTATGTATCACTAAAGTCATCAAGTTTTATGTATCACTAACGCATGTGGTTGCGTCTGTGGGTCTCACCAATGGCCCACTAGACATACCACCCATGCAACAGAAAACCTTAGTGGATGACATACCGTTATATTGAGGTTATCTTCTTAGAGAAGCTTCATGGCACGTCATCTATACAATTATGTTTTTATTTTGTTGTTGAAATATGTTTCATGTTTACCTGAATATATATGTATGCACCCTCTGTAGTTGGGAGGGAGTCTGAGATGTACTGTGTAGCACTGGGGAGGAGGAAACTGACGGCACTGTTTTTTCATATGGCTGAAACCCATCATAGAGGCACAATGGCTCAGGACGTGACAATCCTTTTGACTTGAACATTTGGTTTTAGGCCTGGAGCAATAGAGAAGTTCGGCATAACCAGTAGTCAATTGGTGGCAGGGAATAAGCACAGTGAACCATAACTTGGCTACAGTGGCTAGCAGTAGTGCATAGGTTGAAACCTACCTTCCTGGAGGTGTAATAGTTATTCTCTGGCTCTGTCCCGGGGTGGGCCGAAAATCCACAGACTTCACAGCAATATAATGCCATTTGATGGCATTAGGTCAAAGGGCATGAGCCCATGGACCGCTATATCAGCAACCAACCAACCAACCAACCATGTATCACTAAAGTCATCAAGTTTTATGTATCACTAAAGTGATCAAATTTCATTTATTACTGAAGTGATACAGTTTTATGTAAGTCTATCACTAAATTCATCAAGTTGTATGTGTTTCTCTGTGCACTTTTAGTGATTCATAAAATGCCATTACCTTGTGTGTATGTAGTTTTTTTCACTTCACCTCTGACCATAAGAAGATACAGTCAAATTCAATGATAACAACTTGATTCTGACTACAGTGCAAAACAATAAAGAATAAGTATAACTTGGGATTTTGAAAATTTTTATTAAATAGGGAAAATTGTTATAACAGGATGTGCTATAGAGAGATTCCACTGTATTTTCAAGTGTTTAGACCTAAAGAAAATGAATGATTCTTCTTCTGTGTTTCATGACCTTCATTTTAAGCCCTTAGACGTAATATTTATTTCTTGGATAAAGCTTTATGATCTCTCGTGCCTCAGTGTTTTTTTGCGAGTGTAGTTCCCTGAGGTCCGATTTTGTGATGAATCTCTTTATAGAGTGGGCATGTTTGAAGGACACGCTCTGGAACCTAAACAACTATTCCACATAAATAACTTAAGTATGTGACAAGTTAAGTCAATGTATGTATATTTGGAGGCTACAATGCCCTGTGAATAGTTTAAAAATAATTGTCTGTTCATGAAATAAGGGGTGCACGTCTAACATCTGGTCATATACTGTAATGATTTCGTACTACAAAATGATAGAAATGATTCGATACTATCAAATGGTTTCAAGTTTTCATGTGATTGAATCTCTGCATATATATTAGTGCAACAATCCCTCTACGTAAACATGGATTCCCTTTAGGAAGTTGTTAAATCATTTAATATCACTGAGAGCAATTACACCCGATGTGCAGGAAGCTTCTACTCAAAGCACTGCACACCGCTGAGAGATGAAATCTTCTGCGTATGAAATAAAAGCCAGAGAAACTCTCCATTTGCACAGAAGGATACAGGAGCTATATTTCTCATAATACCTGGGGTTCTAAGCATACATACATACCATTGAAAGTTAGTCTTCTGGTTAGAGAAAGAAGGCTCCGGAAAACTGTTCACCTTTTTCCTAATGCATATAGAAGAAGACAGTAGGTTTATCTCCTAAAATATCTGGTGATTGACATAAACAATCAAACAACACATGTAAGATAACAATTGTTAATATGATAATAATACAAGATAACGTCCACAATTACTGTTAAATTAAAAGTCTATGAGAAAACCAAACTATTGTAACCTGTAAAAGCAGATTCCCAAGAGTAGCAGGCACCATCCCAACCTGTAATCTGTGCCTTTATTTTTGCTGAGTTTAAAGTCTTGATGCGAGTTTCCACAATTGCCCTTCCTAAGTCTGGATAGAGCAAAGCAATTGGTGAGAACACCCATAAATCTTGATCCCAGAACACGTGTCCATTGTAATCCTGTCAGTTTGTATAGAATAATAATGGTCAGTAGTGCAGTAAACAGCCATAACTTGTAGAAAACTTGTAGAAAAACTTGTAGACAAACATGTAGAAAAGTAATATTGAATTCAGTCTTCCTTAAATAGTAAATATTGAATTCATACAATCTTCTCTAAAGCGTAAAAAATGACACTAATAAATTTAAATTATAGCGCCTAAACATACATCAGCCTTATGAAGAAATCGATTGGCTACATTAGTGGACGTGAACAACAAGAGAACATTAATAATGTTCAACTTAATTAAATATCAGAAATAGTTAGACCCTGTACTTTATCATACATAAAATGTATCGCAAAACAGTTTACCTGATCTTTTCCACCATGAGCCAGTCCACCTGGGGAAAGGCCAGTAAAGAACCAATCTTTGTGTCCTCCCTCAGAAGGGAGAGAAGAAAGAATATAGTACAGACTAGCATAGTTTAGTTTTGCAATGCTAGTGTCCCCTTCTATATCTATTCTTCCACTATTCCAAATTTTGTTCCATTCATTAACATGGTCAGAAAGCAATGTTCCCTCATGGAAGGCTGTGACAGCTATGAAAGAAAGAACAAATTATTCTAATAAATAAAGGAAGAAATAAATACTGTTAAGAGACAAACTAGAATAGAAATGACCATACGTAAAACAAAAGGTCACCGATTCATTCTGCAACAAATTTTTCCTGGACTCACGAATCTGCTAAATAACCACATAAAAGACCGAAAGGCCATGTGGTTGGTGTGGAGGTAAAGATCCGCCTGGTGCAGAGATCTGTAGCAGCTTTATTTTTAATCTATGGGTTTTCCCAATACCACACTTGACTACGCCAAACGCCAACAATTCCATCTTTGATAAAACGATGTTTGATAGGTCAAAGACAAGTCGATTTTCAATAAAGAGCACAAATATTTATTTATCTGTTCTTTTTTTTTTCCAAATGTATTTTGGTGTGTTTTGTATATTTTCTGTGTTTGTTATTGTACCTGACCTTCTAGTTTAAACCCTTCCATGGTATCCCCACATTTAGCTCTGAGATGTGAACGTCAATAGTTATGTTCTTGCTTGTCGTTTTTGTTGTGTATGTAGTCTTGATAAAGGTCTTTGGTCGAAAGGTCAATTTGCGTGTGTCTCCAGCTCTTAGCAAAACTTCATTACCCGGTTGCAATCTTTTCCTGTTGGATTTCAATTTTGCTGCAGTGAGTAGGCCTATATAATTAAACAAAGTGGGGATACGTAGTATCACTAGAAAAAAAGCACAATAGGTCTATATATTTGTATAGCACTATACAAGCTATATATATATATATATATATATATATATATATATATATATATAGAGAGAGAGAGAGAGAGAGAGAGAGAAAGAGAGAAAGAGAATCTGTCACATATATGTATGATGTATGCCTATGTCCTCTTCAGTGAAATAGGTCATCATTGTTGCGGTCTCCTTGCACACGTAAGTGACAAATGACTAGCTCTGACGAGTGACATAGCAGCAATCACGAAATATTTACATTCGAGTATGTAGCAGACTATATAGTTTTTTAATTCAATAATTCAAGTATGTAGGGGATTATATAGTTTTTGATTCAATAATTCAAGTATTTAGGGGACTATACGGTATTTTAATTCAATAATTCAAGCATGTAGGGTATCTTAAAAAAAAATTTGCCGACTGTTTATACAGAGCCCAACTCCTACTCTCCCTCCCCCCTCCCCTCCCTAAAAATATTAAAATGTATACACTTTTCACTTTCAGTGCAAGGACATGGAAAACGTGGACACATTTTCAGATAAGTTACTAACCTTCTTCATCGTTCATGGCAGACAAGTGACCTTTTGTTACAACAATGACAATCAGTGCTGAAAGTAGTGTCCTCTAATCTCCACAAAGTTACGATATATTATGAACTGTTGTTTAGCCATATATTATGAACTGTTGTTTAGCCATATATTGTGAACTGTTGTTTAGCCATATATTGTGAACTGTTGTTTAGCCATATATTATGAACTGTTGTTTAGCCATATATTGTGAACTGTTGTTTAGCCATATATTGTGAACTGTTGTTTAGCCATATATTATGAACTGTTGTTTAGCCATATATTATGAACTGTTGTTTAGCCATATATTGTGAACTGTTGTTTAGCCATATATTATGAACTGTTGTTTAGTCATATATTGTGAACTGTTGCTTAGCCATATATTATGAACTGTTGTTTAGCCATATATTGTGAACTGTTGTTTAGCCATATATTGTGAACTGTTGTTTAGCCATATATTATGAACTGTTGTTCAGCCATATATTATGAACTGTTGTTTAGCCATATATTATGAACTGTTGTTCAGCCATATATTGTGAACTGTTGTTTAGCCATATATTATGAACTGTTGTTTAGCCATATATTATGAACTGTTGTTTAGCCATATATTATGAACTGTTGTTTAGCCATATATTGTGAACTGTTGTTTAGCCATATATTATGAACTGTTGTTTAGCCATATATTGTGAACTGTTGTTTAGCCATATATTATGAACTGTTGTTTAGCCATATATTATGAACTGTTGTTTAGCCATATATTATGAACTGTTGTTTAGCCATATATTGTGAACTGTTGTTTAACCATATATTGTGAACTGTTGTTTAGCCATATATTGTGAACTGTTGTTTAGCCATATATTATGAACTGTTGTTTAGCCATATATTATGAACTGTTGTTTAGCCATATATTGTGAACTGTTGTTTAGCCATATATTATGAACTGTTGTTTAGCCATATATTATGAACTGTTGTTTAGCCATATATTATGAACTGTTGTTTAGCCATATATTGTGAACTGTTGTTTAGCCATATATTGTGAACTGTTGTTTAGCCATATATTATGAACTGTTGTTTAGCCATATATTATGAACTGTTGTTTAGCCATACTTTGTCCAAATGCCCAGTGAGATTAATGTTGAGTACTAAAGAGATAGAACGTTTATGTGGATGCCTGAAGTGTACTGATGTATGATCAACAAATTATACTGTCAACACAAACAACAAGAAAATTACAGCTTACCGAGATCATACTCTGCTACAACGATATCTTTACGCACATTAATAACAGCAAGGGACAGGTAGGTCTGTGTCTGGTTGCTTGGTGACAGCCTGATGACTCCCTAAGGATGAGGTTCAAGAGTATATACACTACACCACTTCTGAACAAATACCATTTTTTTTTCTTTTTTTTCCGTTCCTAACAATGTTTTCATCTGCAGTGTTGTTTCTTGTGTAAATTGGACATTGTTTTTCATTTCCTGTTTTGTATCATAGAGTTTAACATTCATAGGTGTATCAGAAAGCCAGTATGTGCATCTTAATGTGTCATAATGTCTTTCTTCTTCTTCTGCGTTCGTTCTCAAACTCCTGAAGATTAGCAGGATGTAGTCCGGTGAACGGAATTCGTTGTGTCATGGTTTACAGCATTGCTTCGATATCTGCGCCTTTCGGCCTGACATATCCGACTTCAGCATGGCTTTGGGTCACTGACCCTATATGGGATGGGACAGCCAACTCCATCCCATAACCTCCTTAGTCGCCTATTTGCGACATGCGTCGAAAGTAAACAGTGTTGCTATTCTTTGCTCCCTTTTCGGGCCTCGGCAACACACGGGCGGTAATGCCTTATTGTGTGCATATTCTTGAAGGATATGCTTTGCTGTTTGATTGGTCTTGCCCACATGCACACTTTGTTGATGTGCCAGTCAAAATGTTGTGTACATATGGCTATTTAGTCTATTGTGCATTTTATGTGCTACAATGCATGTCATTACGGTTGTTGTTGTTGTGCGCCTTTTGACCAAATCATTTGTAATATGTTTAATATCAATATCTTCTCCTCATACATTTAATGCTCTTTTATTCTTATTATTCATATTGTGTTCGTTCTTGGTTAGTTGGATGCAGTGAGAGCTAAATGCGAGGCGTCATGGTTTACAGCAAGGCTGCGGCACCTGCGCCTTTATTTAGACTAACAAAGATTGCTCCTTTAACAACATATGTTTGATTATTGGTGCTTCTAATTGAAATAAACATTGATAATTAATAGTTTATGAAATTCATGCTCTCACTCACAGTACATACATATAGGTAAGTATTTGATTTCTTAAACAAGCTCAACATGTTATCAACATAGCACTTAACACCAGAATTTATATAATATCTTCAACGATGATTACAAATCATCCTCAGACTAAGGGGAATTCAGATTATATTTTAAACTTAAGTGCCTGTGGAACTCACTGTACTGAACATTGAATACTATCCAGTTGGTTTAATCCAATTCACTGCCAGTAGACTACACAAACTTGCTCATGTCAACCACATTCACTTCCGCTTGTACCAACTTGCTACTTCCAACCCAATTCACTGCCACTAGACTGCACCAATTTGCTCCTGCTAATTATTATTCAGCTGAAATGCGCTTTCAAGAACGTGGTCTTATTTATAGATAATATACTCCTCACGACTGTGAACAAGTTGGTCAGGTGCCATGCTACAGCCAGACATGTCTAAACACTTAAAAAATTTTCTTGTTCATTGTCGCCTTTCTGCATGTTGCCTTCCATTATTAGTTTTTTTCATATTGTTGGTTGGTAGGCCGCTGATTCAATGGTCAATGAGGTCATACCCCTTGACCTTAAAAATGGCATTATGTGATAAGAAGTGTATGTATTTTTTACCAACCACGGCCATAGCTAGAAAATAACACATCAGCAGGATGGTAGGTTATATATATGCACTGCTCCGAGCTATAGCAACCAAGAAAGGGTTCACTGTGTTCATTCCCCGCCACCAACTGTTTACTGGTTATATCGAACTTCTCTATGCGGTGCAAAGATTCCCGCAGTGCTCGTGCAGACCAAGTGTTATGTGATAACCAAGATCATAAATGTATCTTCTCACGATGCACCCAGGATACACAAATACAGCTAGCTGCTCGTGATGCGTTCCTGGCCAACACTTTTAGGAGGTTCGTGACCGTGGATGTGGAGGCTGTAGACGGAATGAGAATTGCCTGCAAAGAGTCAAGCAATATCTCCTACACCTCCATGCCAACACATCCAGCAGCACTATCGACACAGAGTGAAGTAAGACATCTGTACATATCATATCGGTCGACCGAAATGCATAACTATTGGACGGGCTGCCAATGTCGATATCCCGATCATGCGCTTGTCAACATAAAGATAACATATTGAGTACAATTACAGGGCAGCACAGAGCCAGGGGTCAGCGCCACGTGCAGAAAGAAAGGAAAAACGCTACATGGAAATCGGAACTAAAGTATTGTTCAGCTCGAGAACAAGCTTCTATTTCCCGGTGCTCCTAACATGTGTGGAGACTCAGATTTGGTCGAGGGGTTCACGGTGCTGGTGAATGACACCTCGGCTAAGAGGTCGAACGAACCCGGGCCAAACACTACAGTAGAGCTTTCCTGTACCGGAATCATGATTACAGTTGAGAAAAGGTTCAGTACTCAATAGGCATAGGCACAATACGTCTAATTAAACGAGACAAATTCACTGGCATCGGAACACCTCATGCGATAGGCCTAGTCGACCAAAGCCTAAATCCCTGATTACCGCCTCCTTATAGACTGCCAACCAGAGACATGTTTTGACATATAAAGTCAAAAGGCATAGCGGATGATAAACCGTCACGGCAAAGACTGGACACATAGTCGACCTGGCGACTGATAGGCATGGCAACCGGAATTAAAAGAATTCCGAAATCGGATGTACTGAACCCTCCAGGAGCATATAACGCAGAAATTCTGCAAAGTGACAACACAACGTACATCACGCTTCCCGGCGAAAACCACACGAATTTTCGTGTTGGTTATCAGAGAGCGAACACAGAAGAAGAACTTCTCATGGCTCTAGGCATGTGACGAAATGTTCAAGGGAAAAAAAGCTTGTCACGTCCTGATCCACTGTACCTTTCTTTATACTGGACCTCATATCATAGGTAAACAGTGTACCTGGCCTCCCACTCTTCAGTGCTGTGCAGCATAGCTCGTGCCCTTTAGCAACCACAGAGGGGCATGCATATACACAAATAAAGCAAAAATATAAAGTACACAAAATCAAGAAAAGCATAATTGTATAGATGAAGTAAAATGAATATCCCACAAGAAGAAGCCTCAATATACAGGCATGTCATCTACTAAGGTTTTCTGTTACATGGGCGGTTTGTCTAGTGGGTCATTGATAAAATCTACAAACGCTCTGTATGTGGAGTTCCATTAGGTTGTGACTTTTAAAAAGAACTTGATAATAAAGCTTATTCAGGATGTAGTCATCAGCCCAGCATTTTTGGCTGTAATGATTTTCTAGGCAATATAAATACGCTCAGTTGTTTGCTATTGCTTTCTGAACGGTCTGGGCGCACAAATGCCTGTTGCCGGATTTGAACCCGGTTTCTTGGCCATCATAAACGTGCTCTTGACCACGCTTCACAGAACCTAATTATCCCTTTATACAGTCAAAATTACTCAGCTTTCGTATTATAACGTTGCTTAGGAGCAAATCATCTTCCACATATCTTCTGAATGCTATTTACCTGTAATGATGGTGACACTTTCATGTAAAATTCCGTGGTAGAGGAAATATTTGGATACTCAGC